>JAQMYJ010000012.1:29733225-29753861 GCA_030014305.1 Clarias laeviceps | reverse complement strand
CTCCTTTTATACTTCCTGGTTCGCGACCGTACTACTTCCGGGTCCTAGTGCCGGTCGCTTTACGAGTGTGTGTGACATTATTTCCCTCATTGAAATGCAACTTAATTTATAACATTTGTATCATGTGCTTTTTCTGGATTTTTTTCTGTCTCAATCCTTTACCATAAACCTACTGTATGATAAAAATTATAGGCCCTTCATTTCTTTATAAGTGGGCAAACTTAGAAAATCTGTAGGGGATCAAATACTTATTTCCCCCACTGTATATATTTGTAAATTGTAATTTTATTATGTTTTTACATGAAAGAAAAAGAATTAAAGGAGGGGGCACATGATTGAACTTTTACACATGATTGTACCTTTCTGTGATGCAACTCCCTGTTATACTGTATTTACGCATCATATTGATGGTTTCTACAGTTATGGCATCATAACAGTGGTATTAAGAGGTGAATAATTAAGGTAGGACACCACTGAAGGCCTAGGTGTGAAATGCATGGCTCACCACTGGGAAAATATTTTATTCAATCATCAATTGCTTTTGCAACACTTGTAGAACTCTAAAGTGAGGTACAGTTAATAGGGTAACTGTATATACCCACCCAGTATATACAACTGAATATGATTATATTCATAAAATTAACTATACACATTTAATCATAGTATCATTTTAACTTAACTTCTATCTCCTATTTCTCTTACCATCATTTCTTTTTTATATCTGGTGTGCCTTTCATTTAACTTTGTCCAGCCCTTCCCTGTCTAGGCCTGTTGGGGGCAAGTACCCGAACAAGGATGTACTGTCTGAACAGTTCGTACTTTCTTAAAAAAAAAAAAAATGGACTGACTGAACTCATAAATTTTATTTCCTCAATCTGTTCTTTAGTTCTTCTGTTCTAATCTGTTTCTGGAGACTTTAACTGCTAGGTTCACAATCAGTATATACTGTAAGCAGGCTGTGATCCTGATTTTCTCCATATGTATGAGGTGTGCCTCTTTGTGAAGAAGTGTAAAGACTGAAATGATTAAAAAGATGAAGATTTAATCAGGGCATTGAATGAACACATTCTTTAACAGTGCTGAGACAGCATTTAATTATCTGTGATATTTATGTGATTTTAAAACGATGCCAAGTGAGAGGTCACACTAACCAGAACCCAACCATAAAAAGTGACTGGTCAATAGATCTTTTAATGAAGTTCAGAGGTGAAGTCACTTCTACTGATCTAAAGTCAGTGCCAATCTTCTTCATATTGTAATAATAATATGAAACCGGTCCTACAGGACCTAAAGTATGCTGTCACACCCATCGCTTTGGAACAGGGTTAGTCTGAACTCATCAGACCACATGATCTTTTTTCTTTTGCTCCTTAGCAAACTGAAGCCTTTTTGGTCAGATTAGCCTCACTAACAAGTGGTTTTCTTCCGGCCACACTGGCTTATGCCTATTCAGTCCTAATGATGAGAGTGCATGCTGAAATGCTCGTATGTTCACTATTAAGCATGGCTCTAAATTCTACTGTTGATTTTTTTTTTTTAGCATTATGAAGTACAGTAATACGTAATCCATAACCACTTGATAAGTCATGGAATATTTTAGAATTATTTTTTAATACATGAAATATTTTTCGCAACCTGATAAAATATTTAATTGGGTCTGGGATAGAAAAGGGTTTAGTTTAGGTTTTTCCCGTTCTACTTCCTGTAGTACAATTCTGTATATTGTAAATTCACTCTTCTTATGCTGCCCCAGATATACTCATCACCGCATTGCATACAGTTACTGTTTTTCCTCTTCTTTGTATTTTTTTTTCTCATGTCCACTAATGGGCCTAGTGGTTTCATAGCTTTTTTTAGGTAAGCTTCATAGCTTCATTTTGGTCTATGGTTGTGCTTATGACCAGTGCCATTGGTAAACTTTTCAATGGGGACATTCTTAGCACTGGTCTACAATAGAAGCTTGAATAATAACAATTAAAAAAATAATAATAATGATAATAATAAATATAAATAAAGTTGGACGGGTTTTCTCCGGGCACTCCGGTTTCCTTCCACAGTTCAAAGACATGCAGATAAGGCTAATTGGCATACCTAAATTGCCTGTAGTGTGTGAGTGTGTGAGTATGTGCACTGCAATGGATTGGCACAGTGTCAGGATGTACCCACCTCATGCCCTTATTTTTCCATGCCCCCTGCGACCCTGTATACAGTATAGATGATGGGAGAGAGTGAGTGAGAAATAAAATTGTAAAAAGTAACACATTTAATGTAAAGGCATGAATAACAGCACCAGTGACCTGATATTAGGACTACGGACATGGCCACCATGGACTTCATCTACATGTTTCCACTATCAAGTTCACCCAGTACACGCTCCTAGACTCAATCACTGTTATTCACTATATAAACACACTCACTGCAATTGATTCACATTTGCTCATTTTGGTTTTGACGCATGTTGACTTTTTCATTTATATAATAATAATTTTGTCCTTAGAATGCCTGTCCTTTGACTCACCTGACCGTTGGATTTGGATACTGTTTTAGAATTATTTGTGCTTGCCAAGTATTTTAATAAAAGCCTTAATCAAAACTTTTCTGCCAACTGACACAAATAATGCACAGTGGAGTGGTTTGATGTGGCATGAAGGGCAAGCAGATGTTTAATTTATTATTGAACAATGTCATGCATATTAACAGTTTACAGTTAGCTTTTAGGTTTTGAAAAAATCAACAGACAAGTTATATAAGTTAAAGTCAAAAGTTATTGGTAAATTCAAAGCTCTGGGCTTTTAGTGCCAACTGATTTAAATAAATTTTGTTAAAATATAAATACGTTTATTTCTTTAAAAAAATGCAAACATGATAGATTTTTTCTTGTAAATTTACTCACTTAGCATTTGAGTGCATGACCAATAACCTATCATTTATGTTTCTTTTTAAGCCATTATATTGTAGAAAAATAATGCATACCTTCTGACCAGTATAGTGGATTTAATAATTCAACCACCAGAGTATGTTTGGTGAGGAATAATAAGGGTTCCAGGCACAGCAAGTGTTCATCATGTACATTGGTATTTTTATGTTCTGCTTGTGGTCCAGCTGCTTCCCCTGTGAATAATAATAGTTGTGAATAATATAGTATGTGAATCAAAAATGAACATCAGTATTTAAAAGGACATTAGATATTATATTTTGCTCATTAATTTGCAGTAAGGCTTGTTATTACTTTATTTATTAGAACACACCCCTCTGAGTCTAAAACCAACCTGAAAAACGGTTTAAATAAATGAATATAGGAATCTCACCACATGGAAGGTCAGCACTTTGGAATGAGATCTACACAGAGCTCTACATCACAGATGGTTGGAGTGGACATATCAATAATGAACATGAGGTGAGACAGATTGAGACTCAGAAACCAAGAACACAGGAGACACACATCAAATGTAATGACCTTTTTAAAGACAAGTCCATCCGAACTATGCTGACTAAAGGAGTTGCTGGAATTGGAAAAACAATCTCTGTGCAGAAGTTCATTCGGGACCGGGGAGAAAGGAAATCAGGCCATCTTCTCCATGTTTCCTCTTTTTTTTTGTGAGCTGAATATGATGATGCATGAAAATCTCAGTCTGATAAATCTGCTTTAATATTTTTTTTTTCAAAGAAATGAGAAAACTTTATATTTTTTATAATTTATAGACTGTGACTGCTACACGGTCCTGTTCATCTTTGATGATCTGGGTGAGTGTTGGCTTCTTCAAAATTTCCAGAGAAATGAGAGATTGTGTGATGTGACAATGTCAGTGTATTTAATTCTGACAAATCTCATCTAGGTGAATCTGTCTCCCTCTACTCATCTCTGGATTACATCTCAACCAGGAGCAGCCAATCAGATCCCCAGCCAATCAGAGTGTGTACACCAGGTAGCAGTGGTGTGAGGGATCAGTGTTGCTTAGAAATAGGAGTATTTCAGTAACCAGAGCCTGGCCAGTAAAATCATGATCATATCTTCTAGAAACTCTACATCATGTTCCATTTCTCAATGTTCTACTGGACCTCAGCCACTGTTCTAGAAAGAATGTTGAGTAAAGCAAAGATTGGAGAGATCCCCAAGACTCAGTTCCTGATATTGCAGATGAAACAGGCCCAACAGTGGCAGCTTGGCATTGCTTATGCTTGAAGCTCTGAGATTCTGATCAAGAACCTATAGAGCTTAAAGCTATTATTACATAGCTTGTTATTTTAATGTAGGAGTGAAATTGGATTAATTGAATTGCTTGGATAAATGCTTGCTTTAATCATCATCATTAAATAAACAATGAATGCTATTTCATTTCCTATATTTTATACATACTTAGTTTTATACATTCCATAGACATTCAGTCTAGGAGGATTGGGTGTGGGGGTGTATGTGCTTGTGGCCTACAACAGGTTGCCACCCCATCTCAGATGTACAATTTCCCTGTGTGTTCCCTGGGATAGGCTCCAGGACCCCTTGTGGCCCCACACAGGATAAGTGGGATGGAGAATGGATGGATGGATATTTCTGGTCTAGAGATCAATACTCATTGCATATGCATTTGTTTTCCTTCCAATGCAATTCCTGGAATATTGCTTCTCCCATTGAACAATCTGTGAAAAAAAAAAAACATAAGAGAAACTGGCTTATTGACCTCACTGCAAAGAACAAATAGTACTGGGATTGATAATGAACAATTATATTATTTGTGGTTTCTCAAAAATGCATGTTTATAATATTAAAATGATAAAGCCAGGAATTCTAATATATAATCTAAGAGTATAATATAATACTTTTCTGTAAGAGAAACAGGCTATATCTGCGGTTCTGGTTGTGAAAACTTGAACACAAATCAAAGTCGATGGTTTGTAGGATGCTTGTTATTGACCTATTTGACTCATGAAAAATGGCAGGGAGAGGAAAAGAACATGGAAAGACATTCCTGTGCCTGTAAATGTGCTGTTCAAGGAATTTTCTGTGTGGGAGAACCATGCTGAAGTTTCTTTTCTACATGTTAACTTTAGCTGTGTTCTGGCTTTGTTTTTTGTTTTTTTTTGTTGTTGTTTTTTTTGAATGTTTGAGTTTTCTGCCATACTGTATAACATTGTTTCTTTACAATGTAAAGAATAAAGGGACAGAGAAAAACTATCAAGTTCTGTCTTCAATTCTCAGCTCAAAGTCCTCGAATCTGAGAAAACTGCATGATTCAGGGGTGAAGCCACTCTCTGTTTGAAAGACTGAAGAGTCCACACTGCAGGCCCTGAAGTTAGATCATCACACAACCTTATGGTAGTGTTTTAGATAAACAGTCTCCCAGCTAAAGAAAACTCACAAATTCACATGTAGATCGATGAATCATATATTTTAAAATGATCTCACAAGGATAAGCTGTACAGCTGTCCTCCAATATCAGCTGAAGCTTCTTTAGCTTGAAGAAAAAACATGACTTGCGTGTCAATTGTCTCTTGGATTCAGGAGTGAGGTTGCTTTCTGATTAACTGGTCAAATTCATATTGTAAACTGGAGACATGCAGGTCAGATCATTACTACAGTATCATCATTTTACACTCACACACACACACACACACACACACACACACACACACAGATATAATATTTGTTTAAACTTAGTAACATCAAATTTTTCCAATTTGAATTCTAATGATCTGATATATTTTGCAGTTCATGTTTTTAATGCTAACACTGAGTGTGAAGAAATGTTCATCTTCTATGCATAACTTGGATCAAGAAATGAATTATTCAGATGAACCAGACACGACTCTCATGCTGCTTACTGATTTCATGAAGCATCCATATGGTAAACTAAGGAATTATTGTATAGTGAGATATTGACTGTACTTTTACTGTACTGTACCTATAATTGTGTACTCATTTGCTTACTTACTGTATAGTTTAATGATTTCATCCTCATTCTGTGTTTGTGTCCATCTAGAATCAGCTGAAATGTTCACTATTATTATTATTATTATTATTATTATTAAAATATATTATAAAATTTACAAAAATTAAACAAATGTAGAGTTCAGTTAATAATATTTTTTATAGTTTATAATCACTATAATGATGTTAAGTAATTAGCAATATATTTTTTTTATTTGAATAATAAACTCATGCATATATTCTGTAAATAAAGAATACAATATATAATGATATATATATATATATATATATATATATAATACATATGAGTTTTATATTTCTAGGCGAAAGTACCTTCTGTTCAGAAGATTATTGAGAAGACCGGTAAAGGCAAAAGATAAATGAAAAAGCTACGGTAAGATATGTGGGATATGTGATGGGAAGGAAGATAAAAGGTGACATCAAGTTAAAGTATGATAAACCTTGTCCTCTGCCATCCAATAGGATGTTGATTTCTTTGTTTTTACTAAATGAAAAAGAATAGCTACTGTAACTAACAATGTGAATAATGAATTAATGTAACCATTAATGCTCCAATCTTCTGGCACAACTCAGAGATTGTGTAGAGTTAAGGTAGGATTGTGAATTTCCAGCACAACAATGTGCAGCAACAATTACTTATCTAAAACTATTGCTTATGTCTTTTTCTCTTGTCATTGTGTTAACACACACCTGAATGCTCCAGACCAGCAAACTGCCAAAACATGATCAGTTAAACAAGGGCTGATGATTAGCAGCATCTGGCTGCAACTTACCATCCTAAATATTATAAGTGACAAATAAATTGAATTTGAATTTTGCCCAAGAAAAAAAAAAAACTTGCAATAAGCTGGCCTTTCATGTATTTTTAATGTAGTCTTAAGGAATAGTTCTCCAGGCTTCCTGAAGGACTTTTTTAGGTCTGATTTTTGGTAGGTTTTCCAGTCAAGTGTCTGTACCTGACCAGATTCAGAAGAATGTTTTTGTTTGTTAGGCCACTCAGTCAGTATGAATCACTCTCTTCAATACTCGCTCATCATCTATACAGCTATATCCTGTGTACAAGGTTGTGTGGGGGGGTGTTTTGGGGGGGGGCTAGAGTCTATCCCAGGAGATTAAAGGCATGAGGAGGATGGGGTGCCAATCCATTTGCAGGGCACACACCTTCACACACTACTTGAATGTCTTTGCTCTGTGAGAGGAAACCAGAGTACCCAAAGGAAACATACCAAGCACGGGGAGAACATGCAAACTCCATGCACACAGAGGCAGGTATTGAACTTGGGCGGGAATCAAACCCGGACCTTGGAGATGCAAGGCGACAGTGCTAACCACTAAGCCACCCTGACGCCACCTATGAATCATTCAAGTAAAAAAATAAAATAAAAAAAAAAAATAAAAAAATCAATAAATAATAATTATTAAATTTTACTTAATAAATGAACCAGTGACAAACTGGTGCAGATGATGACAGATGATCAGGTTGGAATTAAGGAATGAGGGTGACTCAAGACTTTTGCACAGTACTGTACATATACAGTGGGGCAAAAAAGTATTTAGTCAGCCACCAATTGTGCGAGTTCTCCCACTTAAAAAGATGAAAGGGGCCTGTAATTTTCATCATAGGTTTACCTCAACTATGAGAGACAGAATAAGAAAAGAAAATCCAGAAAATCACGTTGAATTTATTTACAAATTATGGTGGAAAATAAGTATTTGGTCAATAACGAAATTTCATCTTAAAACTTTGTTATATACCCTTTGTTGGCTATAACAGAGGTCAAACATTTTCTGTAACTCTTCACAAGTTTTTCACACACTGTTGCTGGTATTTTGGCCCAGTCCTCCATGCAGATCTCCTCTAGAGCAGTGATGTTTTAGGGCTGTCGCTGGGCAACATGGACTTTCAACTCCCTCCAAAGATTTTCTATGGGGTTAAGATCTGGAGACTGGCTAGACCACTCCAGGATCTTAAAATGCTTCTTACAAAGCCTGGGCGGTGTGTTTGAGATCATTGTCATGCTGAATGACCCAGCCACGTTTCATCTTCAATGCCCTTGCTGATGGAAAGAGGTTTTCACTCAAAATCTCATGATACATGGTGACATTCATTCTTTCCTTTAAAGTCGTCCTGGTCTCTTTGCAGAAAAACAGCCCCAAAGCATGATGTTTCCACAGTAGGTGTGGTGTTCTTTGGATGCAAATCAGCATTCTTTCTCCTCCAAACAGAAAGTTCTATTTTGATTTCATCTGACCATATGACATTCTCCCAATCCTCTTCTGGATCATCTAAATGCTCTCTAGCAAATTTCAGATGGGCATGGACATGTACTGGCTTACGTAAGTAGGGGAACATGTCTGGCACTGCAGGATTTGAGTCCCTGGGGGCGCAGTGTGTTACTGATGGTAGCTTTTGTTTCTTTGGTCTCAGTTCTCTGCAGGTCATTCACTAGGTCCCCCCGTGTGGTTCTGGGATTTTTGCTCACAGTTCTTGTGATCTTTTTGACCCCACGGGGTGAGATCTTGCGTGGAGCCCCAGATCGAGGGAGATTATCAGTGGTCTTGTATGTCTTCCATTTCCTAATTATTGCTCTCACAGTTGACTTATTCACATCAAGCTGCTTACCTATTGCATTTTGTTTCTGGTGTCCTTTGACAGCTCTTTGGCCTTCTCCATAGTGGAGTTTAGAGTGTGACTGTTTGAGGTTGTGCACAGGTGTCTTTTATACTGATAACAGATGCCAATAATACAGGTAATGAGTGGAGGACAGAGGAGCCTCTTAAAGATGAAGTTACAGGTCTGTGAGAGCCAGAAATCTTGCTCATTTGTAGGTGACCAAATACTTTTTTTTCCCACCATAATTTGCAAATAAATTCTTTAAAAATCCTAAGTTATATTCTGGATTTTTATTTTTATTTTGTCTCTCATAGTTGAAGTATACCTATGATGAAAATTACAGGCTTCTCTCATCTTTTTAAATGGAAGAATTTGCACAATTGCTGGCTAACTAAATACTTTTTTTGCCCCACTGTATTCTGAAACATGTGTGAGGTTGAGGTCTTCCACAGTCACCCATGCACCTTTCTTTGTGCACATTCATGCTAGAACAGGTTTGGCCTTCTTTGTTCCATTAAAGGGAAACTGTATTGCTATACTTCATTCAAAATGACATTCTAGTCCAAGCGAAGCTCAGAGAATTACAAAAGAAAAAAAACTCAAAGCTACATCTCAGACCTTACAGGCCTCTCTGAGAATGTTAAATGATAAAGCATCTTAAATGACAGCACAATTAGAAGAAGACTAAAGAAGTACAATTTGCTTGAAAGGGTTGAGAGAATAAGAAACATTTAAGCACTGAGGTTTGCAAAACTTCGATTTAATTCAATTTTATTTGTATAGTTCTTTTGACAAGTGTCATTGTTGTAAAGCAGCTTTACACAATCAAAATTATGGAAGTTGGTATGAAATGTGACGGTGGCAAGGAAAAAATCCCTGAGATGGCAACAGGAAGAATCCTTGAGAGGAACCAGACTCAACAGGGAACCCATCCTCATTTGGTGATAACGGATAGCAGGGATTGATCTACATTCATACTGTGTGTTAGGCAGCTGGAACAGTTAATGTCTTTAAGTTAAAATGGAGTCCAATTTGTTATTGGAGGCTCAGGTAGACTGTAGGAAATTCCAGTCCTGAACTATGGACTGCAGTCACAAGTCCTCAAAGAACAGCTGTCTGCATCAGCCGAGGCCAGAACCGTCTTCACAGTCACACAATGTATAAAGTAAATGTGTATATAGTGCAGAATGCAAGCAGGGACTTCGGCAGGACTAACTATGACAGCGTAACTAAAAGAGAAAGCTTGAAGGAAACACAGACATGAGGGCTTTCTGAGATGTAAAGCAACCAATCACTTCACCGTCAACAAACCTGCATCTACAGTAAACATACCACAAAGCTTCTGGAATATAGTGCTCTGGACAGATGGGACCACAATTAAGTACTTTGGCCTTTATGTCCAGTGACAAATTTGGGGAAAACCAAATAGCATTTCAGCAGAAACACCTCATACCCATTGTCAAGCACAGTAGCGGAGGGGTGGTGATTTGCGCTTGTCTTTGCATCCACAGGATCTGGGCATAGCAAAGTATTCGATAGGTAATTAAGAGGTTATCTGTCCAACAGCCAAGACTGTCCACCAGTACGATGATTTGAAGCACACCAGTAAATGTACTTCAGAATGGCTGAAAATAAAATAACCAGGATTATGGAATGGTCTAATCAAAATCCAGACCTCAACCCAATTGAAACATGTGGCAGGACCATAACAGAGCTGTGCATGAACGAATGGCCAAAAACTGTGACATGCCCAAAAACAATGTGAGTGACTGATAATGTCATACAGGAAATGATTAATTAAAGTTATTGCTGCTAAAGGTGGATCTACAAGCTATTGAGACATTGGCGGGACTCTTTTCAGCTTCATTTGTGTTAAATAAATAATGGCTAACTAAATTTTACAGTACACATGAACACCCTCTTTTTTTTAATGAACATGTAGTTTCACATCTGTTATGGAAGTCCATCGCAAAGACCCACTCCAGAAGGATAGAAGGAGCAGCATCCCGCAGAGAGAATGCCCTGGAAAGCGAGAGTGAAAAAGTGGTCCATCTCTATTGTATCATAAAGTGAGAGAAATCTCTCAGTTCCTGGCTGTCCATGCTGTGTACCTTCCATTATTGTCCTCAACCCCTCATTTTCTGAGTAGCAGGAGAGGCTTCACTCACATGCTATAAAAAGTGGCATCACTGCACGCACACACACACACATACACACACACATCTTCATACTATAATGACTTGTACACACTGAAATATGTAACACATGATTGCTCCCAGACTCAATAATGCACATGAACCTCTGCTCCATTACACAAATCCATCCTCTCCAAGAGAGCACCTACTGTTTCCAGGCTTTCTTTATCGAGAGTGAAGGAAAGAAAATACAGAGGTACAGGTGTTATAAATCCTTTCCTCTGCAGTAGTTTTGCCAGTTGGCTAATTGCACTCACCATCAGTAGATCACCCTCTATTATCTACACAGTTGCATGGGCTCCAACCATACAGTATGAGGAAGACCTTGAGGAAAACATTCACAAATCTTCAAATGTATTCAGACTTAAAAAGGTAATTTGAATATTTACCATGAGGAAAGTTATTCCAAATAAAAATGAACTAATCTTAGCACACAAATGCACACTGCGATGGATTGGCACCCTGTCCAGGATGTACCCCGTCTCATGCCCTAAGTCTCCTGGGATAGGCTCAAGGTCCCCCGCGACCCTGAATACAGTATAAAGTGGTACAGACGATGAGTGGGTGAGTAATTTTTGCACACAAATGCATTTTGCATTTGCATTTATAAAAAATAAATAAATAAATAAACGTTAAAATTAGTTCTTTAAATTTTTTTTGACAGAAAATAAAAACAGAGTAACAGACATGATATATAAAGAAAAGTTTGCAAGGACTGAAATAAATATCTACTGAAAGTCAAAAATGTTTACAGTATACTGAATTGCTTCAAAATAATAATAATAATAATAATAATAACTATTATAAAATATAATAATACAAAAAGATTATTATTAATAATAAATAAATACATACATACCTAAATAAATAAATAAATAATAATAATAATAATAATAATATGCCTGGCATTTATATTGAATAATATGGCTTCCATCGTATTATTTTGCAGCTTAAAAAAAACTTACCCTATATATATATATATATATATATATATATATATATACCCTAACTGCCCTATCTAAATATAAAATCTTACAGAAATCAGATCTATTATCCATACTGTACATTAATACATAATAAATAATTAAGATACAATAAAGTACACATTAGGATTTCCTGCATGCCTTTTACATGTTAATGGAAATAATTATTAATTAATAAAAAGGAAAAAAAACATATATTTACACCCCAAAACATGAATTAGGACTTGACCAAATGTAAACCAATATTGCACAGGCTTAGTAATAACTAACTCCACACTATGGAATATTTTATTGTTGTAATTAGAGTAGTTCAGAAATAACTTGCAATTATTTGCAGTTGGATAAGTTCTTGACTGGTAACCCTGTTTTTATACAGTGCAGTGTAATGACATTTCTCATTCCTGCAAACATCTCAGTTATCAACTCTGTGCAAAATCCATATTTTCCAAGTGTTGAGAAAGCCCATTTCAGTTACTTGACAACCTAGACCCTGAAACTAACCCATAAAATGACAGGTTAATTATAGATAACCAGACCAACCGTGGCCACGTTGTTTACAGAACTGGGAGTCAGCTCAGTGTTTAAACAGAAGCCACTGACAGACAGCGTCCTTCTTTTCATCATGCTGTAACATCAGACTAGACAAGACAACCTTTCACACCTTAAATGTAGCACATCTTTTTATAGCCTACAACATTGAAGCTGTTGTGTGCTTTGCCGTCAGATAAATCTGTCTAGCCCTAAAGTCTCTTTAGCATAAATAGAACTGTGTGTCTGTGGTTGTGGTTAGTCCCGATGAGTGCTTACATCAAAAAGCTTAAATCATTTGACCTCATCATTCTGACCTCATATTGACCTTAATGATCAATCACCTGTTATGTTAAATATACAGTAAACAGTATATATCTAGTATGACATATGAAGTTAATACTACACTTTTTTTATTTTCATTTCACTTTTTTAATAGTGGTGTTACGGTTGTTTGACTTCACAGAACTCAAGAACTCAGGACGTTCAAATACACAGTTCTCACCCCAGATAAAATAAGCAAATACAGTATATTCATCATGCAATGTGAGAATGATGAATTATACCATTTAAATTATTGGTAGTTTTTTTTTAATGGTACTCTGTATGTTCTGTCTACCTGACCCTAACTTGATACGTATGTCCAACCCAAGGCTTCAGAAAAACGAAGCCAATGCATATTGTTAAAGAGTCAAAACTGACTCCAAAATTGAGTCAAATACCAGAGACCCCTATTTTAAAATGCCCATTACAGCAGACATAAACAAAGGTTTCATGTTTTTTAAATCAAAGGTTTTGATATAGTTTTCCATAGCTAGATTTCATAGTTATGCATAATTAGGGGTGTGGTCAATCTGTCTGCTATGCATCACTTTAGCTAACCAGGAATCAGTGTATTTGAACTTACCCCAAGAAATGTAGGTGTTCACACAGCAATCAATGAATTAGCATATAAATTAACATTTGCCACCATAACATTTTATCTAAGCTAGAGCTAAGCTGACTAGTTTATGGGTGGTAACCAAGTAAGGGAGGCAGGTTCCAAACAACATCCAGGTTGCATTTGTTCCAAACATTTGCCCATTTATGGATTAACTGGAGGTTTATATGAAGTCAGTTCCTGCTAAGATGGCGATGACCAGAGCTTCCATAGTTGAGCTACAAATCCGCTCTTCAGAAAACAAATGTGTTTCTGCAGTTCCTTTTATACATTCTATGGTACTACCAAATAATAAATCTAAAAAATAATATAAAGAAATACATAAAGAAATAAAAAAAGAAATATCACCAATGAGTAACAAACTGTAAATTCACCTAACCAGCAACACTGCTGCTTTAACTCCAACATTAATCCAAAATAAAACCACCATTTGTCTAAGCCTTCATTTTCACCATTGTCCCCACCAAGATGCCACATGCCATTTAAATAGTGCCAACATATCATACCTAAGATTACTATGCTGTTTATCAATGCCAACTAGCACCCTTTGTGTGTGCCATTCCACTATTTAGAGGTTTAGAGGAACCCCTAGATCTGTCCACTGTGCTAAGCATATATGTCCACTACTACATCAAAGAGCCATTTGCTATACAGTATGTCCTATACAGTATATGTATATCTCTATAGAAATCTGGGGAGACAAAGTGATAGCTTTTATAGACATCGAGCAAATTATAGCAAGAACTTCAAAGAGAAGTGGAAGGAGTGCAAAAATGCACTAATTTTAATTTTCTAATAAATAAACAAATAAGGAAAACAGAGTAAAAGAGTCTATAGTGAATACACTAAAATGTAGTCTGCACAAAAAAAAGTGGAGTTTAATGGAAAATGTCAAGCGGGTAAATGAAAATGTGATTCTCTCTCTCCTTGAGAAAGGCAAAATGTTGCCTGATGGCATCTGCAAACAGCAGCCCAGACCATCTTTGTTTAATTTTCCACTTGAATAAATCTGAATCAGTGGAAATGCCTGCCAACCTCAAGTCTGTGCAGCATTATGACTTACACAGTGATTACATCCACCTGATCTTTGTAGTTGTTGATCCATAATAAGTACAAATTTCACTGCATTGCTAAAATGTGCAGATTTTATTGTTGCTCTTGAAGGAAAAATTCACCCTGAGTGGCTTATACATTAATATTAATATTTATTATGTAATCTTCAATGGCTGAGAAGTTTTATTTTTTTAATGTAATTATTTTAAAACTTTGGTTAGCAGTTTCCTACATTACCCACAATACCATTTGACTGCTTTCTGATTTTATTGCTTCATCTCTACCTAAAAAATAACAATGCAGCAGCATTTTAGTCCTTTATTTTGTCCAGCACCCTCACATTCTTATCTGTTTATTCTCCTTTCTCTAGTAACTGTTCATTTTTGTTAACATGGAAGTCACTGAATGTGCAACAAAGAAAAGAAGCACTTTTGTTTATATGAGTTAGCAGCTGATTCAAAGACTTATCCCTTAACTTTGATATTGTTAAAGTTTTGTCAAGTTCTTCACACAGGGCAAATAAAATGCAGCACTAACCAATGAATTCAGACTCTAATTGTTTATAATATTACAAATATCACTGCACAAAAAGTAACACCTACTTACACAAACTTACTTATCATAACAGCTTGATGGATTATCCTTCTCTGGTGCAGTAATTCACTCTTCAAAATACACCCGGTCGTGGTCAGAGTTGTTCTGTGGTAAATGTAAACTTGGGCGTGGTCCTGTCTCAGGTCAAATAATGAAGTGTGAGGCCTCCGAGTTCGAAATCCGAGTGATGCTGTAACCTCTTGCAGACGGAGGTCTAGAGAGAGCTGATTGGCCGAGCCCTCTCAGAGGGGAGGGATGAGAGGTACTTAGTGCTGCTACATTAATCACGGCTCTACAGCCAATCAGGGGCGTCTGTGAGCAGTTCGAAAAGGTCAGCTGGCGTCACGTAGTTCGGAGGAAACACATGACTGAGTGGTAGTAGTAGCTTAATGCGGGAGGGCCTAGTGACGGGGAGGAATTGGATACGACTAAATTAGGGGGAAAAATCCAAAAAATAATAATAAATAAATAAAATAATGAAGTGTATTCAAACTGTAAATCACATTCAAACTGTAAATTTAATTAACTGACATTAATCAAAACATAACACTTTTTAATTTTTAATTTATTTATAAACAATAAATTATCACTCAGTAGTGTTTGACCTCTCCATGCCTGAACACACTCCCTGCACCTCTCTGTATCTTGTGGGACGGCCTACAATTCTCAGATAAAGGCGTGTTCTACCTGAGGGCCTGGAGGTCCTGTTGAGGGCGGAGCATACACCAAGCTTGCATGTTTAACAGAATACAAGTCAGGTGACCTTATTGACCAGCTCATCACATGACTTCCTTCCTGTGCCAGTTAAGCAGACATGAGCCTGGCAGTGCGAGGACGAGCACTGTCATGCATGAGAATGAAATTCTCATGCACAAAATGGTCTTAAAAAGAGTTGCATCCCTCTACATCAGTGCATCCATGTTTTCTCTATGCAACACACATACTGTACATGTCTTCCTCCAGAGGTACCCCATGACGGAACCTCCACCAAAGGTATTGTCCTGTATGATGCTACAGGCTGCGTAACATTCCCCAGTATTATATGTAGAAAAATGGAATCTGCTTTTATCCATAACCAATACAGCTCTCCAGTGAAAAATTAAAGAAAACTGTACACCTCGACAGAAACATTCTGATCCTTAAACGTCCTTTCTTACAGTCCGCTCAAACAGACATTTTTTATGTTATTTGTCAATAAAAATCACCTTTATAAGCAGCACAAGTTGCTTAAGGTACCAGTCGCCTTGCGGTGTTGTGACTCGATGTTTGCCTTGACTAGGTCTCCTTGGTGACTGAATAGTGTCCATAATTGGAACATGACATTTGGTGATGCATCCAACCTCTGTGTGACTTTGATGATTGCACCACCTTCTATGAGTTGAACTGCCCTTGCAAGCACAGTTGCTTCCAAAAAAAAAAAGAAAAAGAAAGAAAATAAAGAAAAAAACAATGTTTTGTGCCCTGCCTAGCAGACCCAGAGTGAACAATAATAATAAGCCACAGCTTATTTTTTAACCGCACTGCAATAATGAAACCATTTAACATTGGATACTATCTATATACTATATATATATATATATATATATTTAAATTGCCTGATTCCAAAGAAGTGTTCTTTCTTTCTTGTTTTGTTTTGTTTTAATATAAACATTTCTGGAAAAAAGGTTTCCTTTAATTGATTAATTAAGTAAACTAAGATTGGCTTCATTTACATAGAGAAAACAAGCTTGGCCTTCAATAGATCTTACAGAAAAAAATCCAGATTTTAGAAATACTGAATTCTTTCTTGGTTTGCAAAAAGCATTAAACAATCAAAAGGTTCAGAAATGAAAGTCAAAGTATGCGTGCTTTCCTTTAGGTATCTATAAGTAAGGTGCTATAGCTACTTTGTGACTTACTATTGAATTGTTGTTTTAAATAGATTTGCTTTTCAGATCCATGCCATTGTAGTAGCGTATCAGATGAGTTCCATTCCGTCCCTAAGGGTAGAGGGAATTGGCCCATTTGAATTCTAACTCCATCTTCCAGTGATGGGGAATCCAATTATTTATTTAAGGTCTCAGTAATCCAAGTTTTTTTTTTATTATTATCTGTAAAATGTATAAAGCAGCCTGGGGGTCTTTACTAACCTCCTGCTGTGCCAGCACCACAGAGACGAGAATGAAAAGAGAACGGAAGAACAAGAAAAAGGAGGGGAGGCTAGTGCCAAAAAGACATGTGGCTTCATCTTGCTCATTGCACAGGGTCACTTCCATATTGATTTGGCTTTGTTTGGAGACATTGGTTATGTTGCAGCTTGTGTACATGCAATATTGGACTTCAAGGCAGTGGCATCCTTCATTCAAACCCTCATGTTCACCATAGCACCACATTTATTTTTATTTTTTTTAGATCATTGATTTTCTTTCCAGGCTCAACAACTAATACTTTATGGTCTGCCAGGTGTCCTGTTAGCAAACATAAGTTTCAAATAGAAAGATCTGTTCCTGGTGAAGACCATAGGTGGAAAAGTAAATATTATTATTATTATTATTATTTAACTTATTTAGCTTACCTTATATGATTTCTGAAAATATTTTTTTTATTCTATTCAGAATATACATTTTGAAAGACTTTTTTCTGTATTAATTGGCTAGACAACATGATAAGTGTACCGAATCATATTCATCATTATAAGTCACATTCATGTCAGATGGCTTGCAAAAATGACCTTTAGCATATCAATGGCTTGTAAACATCAGCCCCTTAAATGTCTGGATTAGGGACTATCTATACCAGCCCCAATAATAAGAAGTTTACTGCCTATATTTTACCAAAAATACAGAAACAAGCTCAAGAGCACATTTACAGACCAGGTTAAAACATTTAAAGAACAATCGAATGTTTGCAAGCAGTTAAAGCCAGATCAATAAACACTCACTGTCTAATCCAACACCATATTTGATGTGTGTGAAAAGGATCCTAAGGTGCTGCCAATCGATGGCATTGCTTTTCCATTACATCATCCGTACAGAAGTTGAACAAGCTTGCATTA
This sequence comes from Clarias laeviceps, assembly GCA_030014305.1. NCBI lineage: Eukaryota > Metazoa > Chordata > Actinopteri > Siluriformes > Clariidae > Clarias > Clarias laeviceps. Next base: position 29,735,976 of record JAQMYJ010000012.1, on the reverse strand, counting down.
TATTATATTTATTTATTTATTGCCAAAAAAAGAGACATTATTATAAATAGTGTGGGATTTACTGGAATTGATTAGCATTGATTAATTATGTCACTGCTGGCTTGGAAATTTGATTATTCTACTCCAGAGGGGCTCGCTGCGGTTCTGAAGGTTCTCTTACCCTAAGTGTTATCATCGCCATCCAGTCCTTGAGGGAAGTACAGATGGAGAATTGAAAGGGATGGTTATGGCTTTTGGTTAAGAGAGAAGATTCATTATGCATGAAAGAGGAAATCTGGCAAAATTCTCCACAGAGATTCATGGCCAAGGTCTTGTGATCCCAATTGCTGTGATTAAGGCTAGTAGAGTTCACGATGCTAGAGGGGAAAATGCTTCATTTAATTATATACTACAGTACAAGGAATCCATCCTTCCACAGAAGTTTCATCTAAGAAGATTTTTGTCTAAGGACGGCGCCAAGCAGTATGGAACTCAGTATTGCTAGTAGGTAGCAGTGTTGTAGTATGTTGGTAGAGTCCAATACATTATCCATCAGCATCTACCTACTCAACCTAGCAATTACTTTTCCAACAAAATCCTGATTGATAATTGACAATTTATAAGAATTTAGATGAAAGGAAAAGGTAAGATTATGCTTAAGGCAAATTAACTTTAAGTGACTTGTATACTCTTTCAACAATTTTCAACTTGGAAAACACTGTTTGATAATATAGTGTAAAGTTGTGGAGAGTAATGAGTAATAGTTCCACTTTCTGGTGTCAGTCAGAAGAGGATGCCTTAGGGAATTTTAATACCATTTTTGTCTCTGTTTAAGTTTGCTCATTAGGGATCTAAATCCACATCTGGATTTCTATAAATCTGCAACAATGAATTAAACCCATCTTTTACACACTTCTTTTGAAATAAAAGGTTTTTGTGATGTAGAAAACGAAACCAAGTTAAATCTCCTAGCGATCTTTTGCACTCAGCCCACTCCAAGTTAGGTTTTCAATTGGATTTAGATCTGAGCTTTGAATCATTCCAAAACATTGTTCTGTTTTTTTCTTCTTTTGAAGCCTTTGTGCTTTGTGTCGTTATTGTGCTGGAAGGTGATTTTTTTTTTTTTCAGTTGTCTAACAAAGGCCTGCAGGTTTTGTGTGAAAATACATTGATATATGGAGCAATCCATTATTCTGTCTATCTTAACTAGAGCCACAGCCTATATAGTATGATGATGTCACCACCATACTTTGCTTTGAAAATGGTATTTTTTGGAGAACAAGGATTCATCCAACTGCAGATTATAATAATAAAAAAATAATCCAGAAAGTTTTAAAAGGCAAAACTTGCTAAATCTATGTGAATTGAGTGAGATGTAGGCATACCATGCTTCAGATTCCAGGCATTTCACAGATCCTCATTGTTTCTCCAGAACCGACTGTTTCAGCATTGTTTACCTTGCATTTCCATTAGTTAACACCCTTTGTTTCTGGCAACAAAAAAAAACTAAAATGCTCAAAGCAATCCCTCAAAGGCTAAGAGGAAGCATAAATTTAATAAAGAAAATTTAAATATTAGTTAATACCATATAATTAATAACATATAAAATTATTTACATAGTTGTATTTAAGGAGGTAATGCCCTGTAGCCCGGATGTGAAGAATATGTGAGATTGTTGCCAAATGCAGCGTTAGCAATATTTGCCAGATATTCCTGGACCTCCTGGTAATACAGACATCCTGATTATGGTGATGCCACTGTAGTTGCCCATTTTCTTTTCATGATAACGTCTACAATCTTCGATGGTATATCTAAATGATAACTGTATATACCTAACAAAATTGATACTGTATACACTTAATGAGCTCTTTGTGGTAGTAAAGAAGATGTCCTGAAAATCCTGTAGGAACAGTTGGTTTCATCTGGGGTTATTCAGAATCACTTGATTGATGACTGGGCTATAGTAATTAGTTCTGTATGTGTTTTATAAGTTTGAATGCGACTGGTTGATTCTGAGTACAGTTATATACTTGCTTTATTATAAAGTGGTGTGCACATTTATGCCCCCTGTTTATTCTGTTTTCTCTTTTTTTTTTTCCTCACCTCCTGAAACATTTCTTTTCATTATTAACTTAATATTTGCTGGTTATATCACAATAAAGGAGGATAAAGTTTTGATATGATTTATCTTGGTTTGCTTGCAAAATACTTACCAGATACCTCATTATTTACAGTACACAAGTACAACTGTTCATTATTAAAAATATCTAATCAGCCAATTACATGCTATTGACTGTAGCAGGTCGGTGAATTTATGCATGTAGACATAGTCAAGATGATCTGCTAAATTTCAAATGGGGAAGAAAGGTTATTTAAGTGTCACAATGGAACTGCTGGGATCTGCTGGGATTTTCACACTGCAGGTTTTGTGAAACCTAGATGGTTTATAGAGAATGGTCTGAACAAGAGAAATATCTTATGAGTGGCAGTTTTCTGAGCAAAAATGCCTTGTTGATGCCAGAGGTCAGAGAAGAATGGAGAAAGAAGACAGACTCAAGCTGATAAAAAGGCAACAGTAACTCAAATAACACCTCGATACAACGAATTTAATTATAAAATAAGCAATAAAAAAAGACATGTTGTATAGGGAAAAAATATATAAATTATATAATTTTTTCATATACATGTATATTTTTATATTGCTTATTTATAATAAAAATTGCTTCGTGTAATTTTTCATCATAAACAATATTTATTTAGTGTAAACATTTT
>JAQMYJ010000012.1:29710325-29724959 GCA_030014305.1 Clarias laeviceps | reverse complement strand
GATAGTTGAGCCTTTCTGCCAAAGGACTTTATATTGCAGACTTGATATTTGACATTTGGAATGAGGGAGCAAGGGACGATTCCTAGCATGCTCAAGCTAGTATTGAACTTCATTGATGCATTGGAGAATCCTATTAGCTCCGATATATTGCTGTGAAAGCTTTCTGCACCCGTTGTTAATGGGGGTGCCCCGTATAGCCAGTGGAATAGATCTCCAGACTGGTATTCTGGGTGATCTGTTCTGTGTTATCAGCAAACACTTTATTGCTCTAGGCATGAACTCAGGGGCAAGGTGGGTCAATGGGCACTGTGGACTGGCTAGCAGCATCACTTTCCAAATAAGCAGCACTCAGAAACAATGGACTGAGCACACACTGTTCAAAGTGAGATTACTTCTTTAGGTTTGATTGTCCATCAACATTTGAGGCCATCCTTAATTGTTTTGGCCACCACAAACGGGTCAGACGTTCTGCATTCAACGACTCCGGTGCCGCAGGTAACTTCATTGACTCCTCTTATGCCAAAAAAATGGGCGTAAAAGTCAAGGCGTTATCCCAGCCCGTTCGGATCACATCTGTCGAAGGTCGGCCCTTTTCATCCAGTCCCATCACTACTCAGACCCAACCCGTCACCCTCACCATCGACCAGCACCAAGAGCAGATCCGATTCAACCTCACCTCCATATCATCTCCACCCATCATCCTTGGGCACCCCTGGCTACTTCAACATGACCATCTCATCTCATGGACCAAAAATCGGATTCTGCAATGGGGCCCGAGCTGCACCGAACTCTGTACTCTTTATCCACCATGGAGACGCAGGCGATGGAGGAGTATGTATCCAACGCTCTCTGCCAAGGCACCATCCGGCCCTCGTCCTCGCCTGCCGCCGCAGGGTTCTTCGTGAAATAGAAAGGTGGCAAACTTCGCCAATGTGTCGACTATCGAGGGCTCAACAATTTCACCATCAAAAACCGACACCATTGCCTCTCACCAACACAGTCCTAGACGCCCTCTCTGGTGCCACCATATTCACTAAGGTGGACCTCTGGAGTGCCTACAACTTGGTGCGCATCAGAGAGGGTGATGAGTGGAAGACGGCCTTCATCACCCCTACTGGACATCACGAAAGTTTGGTCATTCCCTTCGGACTCTGCAACGCCCCTGCAGCCTTCCAGCAGTTTATAAACAATGTTCTCCGGGACATGCTAGGCCTTTGGGCATTCGTTTATCTGGATGACATTCTTATTTACTACCGCACAGTCAACGAACACATTCAACACGTCAAGGCGGTCCTAAAGAGATGGCGCGCCCATCAGCTGTACTGTAAGTTGGAGAAGTGCGCTTTTCATAAGCGCTCCACCACATTCCTGGGCTTTGTCATCTCGCCCCAAGGTGTGGCCATGGACCCGCAGAAGCTGGAAGTTGTGCGTCATTGGCCCCTACCCAAGACCCTTAAGCAACTTCAACGGTTTCTCGGGTTTGCAAATTTCTATCGTCGCTTTATCCAGTACGGTTGCAGCACCCTTAACCGCCCTAACCCGTCCATCATCTCATCACTTCAACCTCAACCCTGCTGCCATCTCTGCCTTCAATGAACTCTGTCAGCGCTTCACCACCGCTCCAATTCTTCTCCATCCAGACGCAAACAAGCCATTCGTTGTGGAGGTGGACGCCTCGGATGTGGGTGCCGGGGCCGTTCTCACCCAGTGAGTTCCAGATCAGAATGAAGTTGTTCCAGATGTAGTTTCTTCTCCCAAAAATTTTACCCCACTCAGCAGCGATACGGGGTAGGGGACCGCGAGCTGCTGGCCATAAAGTGGGCTTTGGAGGAATGGCGTCAATGGCTCCAGGGCGCCAGGGAGCCATACATCATCTGGACCGATCAGCAAAACACGATCACTATCCGGAATCTGAAGCAACTTAACCCAAGGCAGGCGCGGTGGGCTCTGTTCTTTGAACATTATAATTTCCATCTTTCATACAGTCCGGGGTCCAAAATCACCAAGGCAGACGCCCTCTCCCGACAGGACAAGGAAGACGTTTCCGGGGAGGACCCCGCACCTGCACTCTCCAGCGCACCTTCTGGTGGCCATACATGGCGAAGGATGTGGACGAGTTCGTCCAGGCGTGCCCAGTGTGCGCCAGGGCCAATGACACCAACCAGGGGAACTTCAACCACTTCCTGTCCCCCGCCGGCCCTGGACGCACATTGCCATCGATTTCATCACGGACCATTGTGGATCGGTTCTCCAAGGCTGTGCACCTGGTGGCTCTCACCGGACTCCTGTCAGCTAAGGATACAGCTGAGCTGATATTAGAACACGTAGTCCGCCTGCATGGGTTCCCAAAAGACATCGTCTCGGACAGAGGGCCCCAGTTCACCGCCTTCTGCCATCTGATCAATTCCACCTGTAGTCTGTCATCCGGATATCACCCCCAGACTAATCAGACGGTCAGACGGAACGGACCAACCAATAACTGGAGTGCTACCTGAGATGTTTCGTCGCCAATCGCAAAACCTCCACGTATCATTCGCCACCAACCTGAGCCCATTTGAGGTATGCCATGGTTTCCAACCTTCGATGTTCGATCACCAAGAACCGGAGGTTGATGTATCGTCGGCCCAACAGTTGGTCCGTAGGTGTCGATGGCTGTGGAACCAAGCAAACACTGCCATCCAACGCGTCAACACCCGCTACATCACCCAACATCGCCGTCAACACCCTCCGGGACGACTGTACAATGTAGGTGACAAAGTATGGCTGTCGACAAGAAATCTACATCTTCACACGGAATCAAGAAAACTCTCACCCAGGTACATCGGCCCTTACCGTATCACCCTCTGGATCAATTCTGTCACCTACCGGCTCCAGCTGCCTGCGGCACTCCAGATCCACCCGGTTTTCCACACTTCACAACTTAAACCCTTCACTACCTCTCCCATGGTTACACCCACCACCCCTGCTCCTACCCACGAATCATCGACGGTGGTCCCGCCTACACCGTACGTCGAATCCTCGATTCGCGCCCTCAAGGCAGAGGCACCGAGTACCTGGTCGAGTGGGAAGGCTATGGCCACGAGGAGCGGTCTTGGATTCCAGCCCGGTTCATCCGTGACCCCGAACTTATTCGGGACATCCGTCGTCCGGTATCCTCCACCCCAGGACCTGCGGGAGCCGGCCCTGGACAGGGGGGTACTGTCATGCACCTCGCTCCGCGACCGGCACTAGGACCCGGAAGTAGTACGGTCGCGACTCCAGAAGCATAAAAGGAGACAAGATGGCGCTTCACATCGCTCAGTCATTGAGTTGCCCATGCTGGTTCCAAGGCTCCGCTTCGAAATCGTGAGTACTCACCTATTTTGGGTTTATCTTCCTGTTAGAACGCGAGTTTATTTGTGTAAACTCTTGCTCTTGCTTCGAGAGCATTCTAATAATAATACGCGTGGTTATCCTGCTGATTCGCGCTACTTCCTCGTTTGGGTTCACCATCTACGCTACACAGGCTAACTGCTAAGTCTTCTGGTCCGTCTTCAGTTAGTTTGTGATAATAATCTAATACTGATAGGAAATACTGATAGGAAAGTGCTCAGTACTAATCGCTTTCTGGCAGTGAAGGGAAAGCATTTTTTATACGGTAATAAAAACCTAATTTAGGACGAAGCTTTCTCAATATACCTTCTATATGGGCTCCAAGCCAGATTCCAAGATATTTGTAAGAAATTACCCTTTCTAGTTGTGTGCCATCTAATGTTAAAAGAGTAAACTCTTTTTCAACTGTAAAGAGTTGAAAGCACGCTGTAAGGAATCCATTGCTACTTGCAATGATGTTTCAGTCGTATAGAGAATTGTGTCATCATCATATAAATGGGTTTTTGCTTGGTCTAAACCCATGCACATATTGTTTATGTAAATGGAGAATAAAACAGGCTCCAAGATTGAACCTTGGGGCACACCAGTTTTTACTGTAAGTAACATCGATCTAAAATCTTCTATAACTACACACTGAGTTCTCCCAATAAAATAATTGGAGAACCAGTCAAGAACGGTGTTACCAAAGCCTATAGCCTGTAATCTTTGTAAAAGAAGACCATGGTCAACAGTATCAAATGCTTTTGTTAAATCTATAAATAGTGTAGTACATGATTTTTTGTTGTCCAAAGCAGTGATTATATCATTTATAGTTGTGGTCGTAACAATGAGTTTGACCTTTCCCCATGGTTGCCTGTTTTGCTGTCCTTCTCCCATTTGTTTTCACCTCACTCAGTTTTAGAACCTGGAGCCATCTGAGCTCCACTGATTTGTGATAATGAGATCAACAGGGATTGATGACATCACTGGCCACCAGGACCAAGCGAAACCATAAAAAAAAGATTAGGCAAGCAATGAAGAGGAGAAAAGAAAGGAAAAAGTTAGTTGTGTGTGGAGACATGCTGATGATATCCTAGGAGACAGAGGGATTTCTTGAACTGCTGAGAGTCTGCAGTCTGCACTGCTTAACAGGTAAGAGGAAGTGCTATGACTGGACGAATGGATGCCAGTATGAGAATGAAAATCTGAGAAGTACTTTGGTTAGACTATGACAGAAAATTATAACTGATTTATGTGATCAGTGATCACTAATGTTGGGAGTGAAGTGGGAAACAAATGATTTGTTAAAGACATCTCATGCTACTGCAATATAATTTTTCTTAGATCTCTTATATTAATCATTCTTGTCTTATCTTATATTGAATTAGTATTAAACTCTTTCAACAGCTGAGATGGCTCGGGACATGTCAGATAAGGACATCCTGAAAATGGAGCTGGAGCAGCTGCAAATAGAAGTTAACATCCCTCGGACAGCAGTGAGTTTTCTCAGTGACGTATAAGGGCCATGGTTACTGAAAAAATTGCTAATGTAAACCATGTGTCTTTCAAAACAGAACAGATTTAGGTCAAAATTTCTCTCCCTGATTTATGATATATAATTGTAATATTCTGTTTTGTTTACAAAATAGAAAAAATGGAAAACAAGTTTGAAAAGGTGCTAGGTTAGATCTTAATCAGGGCTCGGTTCTGTCAAATCATGGCAAACTCATCCTGATAATCTATTTCCCCAAATGCAGCTCTTCTTACAAAACTGTCCATCATGGGCTCTTACACAATTACTTGCTGCACATGTTCAGCTTTAATTATCACCACCACACATAGTACCAATTTCTAAAGAATTTTTTAAGGTCTGTTTCCACACACACACACTACAAGCAATTTACAAATGCCAATTAGCCTAATTTTCATGTCTTTGGATGGAAACAAATTATCCTTTAGTAGAAGTTTGTTTGAGAAGAACCTGTCTGGGAATCGAAGGCAGATCTTGGAGTGGGATGGTGTTAGTGCTAACCTCTACACCACCGTGCCGTTTCATTTGAACTTCTGTTTGTACATTGATTTGCAAAGGTTGTACATTGGATTTTGAGTGGAACACAATAAAAGTTTAAGGCTATGCTTAAAAGGCATGCTCCAGGTAAGGCTCAAACTCTCAACCTCGGCATTGCTTCGCTTGTACTGCTGTATAAGTACCGTGAGCTAACCAATTGCACCACTGGAGCACCCTATGGTGAAGACCACCAATAGAGGGTTCAGAATACACTTTACTTCAAGAAGCTCATGGCCGTGGGATATATTGTGGGGCACAGAAAACTGCTGGCACTGGAGCACATTGTTTCAAGGACCTCCAGTACAGAAGTCAATTCTTTGATGCTTTCCACTGTTTATTTTCAAGAGAAGCATTCATCACAATTGGCAACATCTCTGTCACATGGTACTTAGACATTGATTTGTAGTAGATCAGTGGTTCGCCTTATTTCTATAGGACCATTGCCCTGCCAATTTTAGTGTTTTTTTCTGCTTTACCACAACCAGTTCAATTAAGAAAAAGCTGTTACGTAGTTGATTAGCTATATCAGGTTTACTGGGACCTGAGAAACCACTACAATATGTAGGACACGGGCTCGTCTTTCAAAAAGGACAGATTTAGGGCAAAAGTTTTGCAAAATATATCTAATTCTCTACTTGAGTTATGATATATAATAGCGATGAAAAACATAACCATTGTTTGAATTTGCAGCCCTGTTAATCTTTGGTAATTGATAACCTGTAACAAAAGGCTGACTCCAAATCTATACTTAGAATAGATAAATATTCAAAAATATATTATTGATGTAATATTCATCATAATCAAATTATATGTGATCCAACCTACTTGGCATCATACTAAACATATCGACCCAGGCACCCCAGTGCTGTATGGTATACTTCCTGTTAGATGTCCTAATCGCATTCATTATCCTTTAGTAGAAGTTACTTTGATTAACCTGTAACTCTTTAATTCTTTATTGTAGATGTCTAAAACTGCCCCTGAGATTGTCTTCTTCATCGAGTCCCAGTCTGCCGAAGACCCTTTAATCAAGGGAGTTTCTGAAGACAGATTAAAAAAAGAGTGAGTGGACAGATAAAAAAAAATAATAATAAAAATTTACTGTATATCCAAATTCCAGTAAAGCCGGCTTTATGATAATATTTATTGTTAAAATACTATAATAAAATTATAGTTGATATAATTTAGGTTGATACAGTCCAGAGTACAGTGGAATCTTTGATTACGAGCATAATTCGTTCCGGAAGTGGGCTCATATTCCAAAAAACTGGTAAATCAAAGCAAATTTTCCCATATGAAATAATGGAAACTCAAATGATTCCTTCCACAGCCCAAAAAAATAAATGTGCAAGAGAGAGAAAAAACATTGGCTCAGTTGTGATCACGTGATGCTCGGCGTCAAAACAAGAAGTGTATGCGTGATACATGATACTCGGTACTCGTAAACCAAGACTTGCTCGTTTTTCAAGTCAAAATTTCGTAAAAATCTTTGCTTGTCTTGCGGAACACTCGCTAACCGCATTACTCGCAATCCGAGGTTCCACTGTACTGAGGAGAGAACAGCTGTCTGCCAAAACCCATGTTCATAAACAGAAGCATTTTCAGGAATAAAACACATCTGATGTTAATGTTACTGTATGTCACATTTTGTCTCCTTAATAATTGTTCTGAATTGCCTCCAAGTTGTTTAATGTGCACATGAGGTGAGTTACAAAACTAATTAATCTGTAACACAAGGCTGAATCCCAAATTTCTCTCTAGCCCCCAATCAAGGGCACTACTTGGTGTCTGGAATAAGGGATTGTACATCCTATCGCATCTTTCAGTTAACACTATTTGGGATTAAACTCCCGAACCCAGAATTTAATGTATCTGATATTCTAAAGCAGAATAATTAGAAATATAAAGACCAAACTTACGAGATTTCCAGGACTGTCCACCACCTCTATGGGGTATACTTATCACCTTTTGGCTGCTGAGTACTAGAAGGAATTTCACCCAGTTAATTACACTAACAGTTGCCAGTTTCGCCAGTCATGGAAGGATGTGTTTTGTGTACTGTGTCTTGCGATGGATTGGCACCCTGTCCAGGGTATACCCTGCCTTATGTGCTAAATCTCCTGGGATTGGCTTCAGGCCCGCGACTCTGTATATAGGATAAAGTGGTATAGATGGTGAGTGAGTGAGTTTTTCAGGTCTTTTTTTTTGCTTATCTGCTTTTTTTTTTTTTTTTGTCATTTGAGCAAGTGTTACAGTGCTGTATGTTCTTTGGCCAGCTGATTTTAAATTCTCTTAGACTAAGGTTCAGGACAATTTTTTTTGGTTCACAATATAAACCAAATCGCTCAATTATGATTTTTTTTTTGTTCATAATGCTTCAGATTAATGATTTCAAGTGACTTTTATCTGACTCTAACATGAACACGTCTATCATCTGAAACTCTTATACACATTGAAAGAAGAAAGCCAGACGCCACACTTTAGCTGTTGCTAGCACTTCATTGAAATCAATGTGTTGCTTGTGCTGACTAATGATGTAAGCACCTGTGAAGAGACAAAAAGACACATGAATTCTTGATTAGACCATTCTCATTCAAGTTCCATAACGGCATATGAAAATGTCTCGGATCCGATCTAAAAATCATCAAATTTGTGCATTTAGACACCATTTAAAAAAATTGATCTGTGTCAAATAAAAAAATTTATCTGTGTCTGTACCCGCCTCTTCACCTCCTTTCCACACTCTCCGTTGCTCTGGACCATTGACCCTAAGTACTTAAAGTCCTGCACCCTTTTTACCTCTGCTCCCTGTAACCTTACAATTCCACTTAGGTTCCTCTCATTCACACACATGTATTCTGTCTTGAAATGGCTAACCTCCATTCCTCTGCTTTCCAGAGCGTACCTCCATCTCTCTGGATTTTCCTCCACCTGTTCCCTGCTCTCACTACAAAGCGCAATGTCATCTGCTAACATCATTGTCCTTGGAGACTCCTGTCTAACCTCATCAGTCATCCTGTCCATCATCATAGCAAACAAGAAGGGGCTCGATCCTTGATGCAGACCTACCTCCGCCTTGAAGTCTTTTGTCACACCTACAGCACATCTCACCACTGTCTTACAGCTCTCATACATGTCCTGCACCACTCTTACACAACATACTTCTCTGCCACTCCAGACTTCCTCATACAATACCACAGCTCCCCTTTCGGCACCCTGCCATACTCTTTCTCTAAATCTACAAAGACACAATGCAACTCCCTGTTACCTTCTCTGTACTTCTCCATCAGCATCCTCAAAGCAAATACTGCCTCCGTTGTATATGACACCATATTGCTGCTCACCTCTGCCCTTAACCTAGCTTCCACTACTCTTTTCCAAAGCTTCATTGTATGGCTTATCAACTTTATTCCTCTGTAGTTGCCACAGCTCTGCACATCCCCCTTGTTCTTGAAGATCGGCACTAATACACTTCTCCTCCATTCCTCTGGGATTCTCTCACTCTCCAAAATCTTGTTAAACAGACTAGTCAGAAACTCTACTGCAACCTCTCCTAAGCACTTCCATACCTCCATAGGTATGTCATCAGGACCAACTGCCTTTCCACTCTTCATCCTCTTTAATGCCCTTTCTCACCTCACTCTTACTGATTTTTGCTACTTCCTGCTCCACAACAGTCACGTCTTCTACTCTTTATTCTCTTTCATTTTCCTCATTCATCAACTTTTCAAAGTACTCCTTCCATCTTCCCATCAGCTGTATCTGCCTGTACTTCTGTCTACTCTCTTCAGTCCTCTCAGTGTCCCACTTCTTCTTAGCTAGTCCCTTTCCCTGTATGCACTCCTGGACTTCCTCGTTCCACCACCAAGTCTCCTTGTCCACTTTTCCTTTTCCTGATGATACACCAAGTACCCTCCTACCTGTCTCCCTGATCACCTTAGCTGTAGTTGTCCATTCAACTGGAAGCACCTCCTGACAACCCATAGCCTGTCTTAACTCTGCCCTGAAAACTGCACAACATTCTTTTACTGCTCTATACAGTGATATAAAGTTATTAGTACACCTAGTGGTCAAAACAGCTCCATATTTTACTAATATAGGTCAACTAGGGATATTGCTACATAAAATCGATTGACATTTACAGAACACTTCAAGCACAGTACGGACATGAGCCGCAGAAAACACAGGTTAGTTTCACTGAACATTCAGTTAATTGTCAATAATCGACAGATAATTTGTCATCTTCCGGAAGAGATGCATCTGTCTGTAGGAACTGTACACACAATCATTCACCAACACCACTTTCACCAACAATAAGGTGCATCAATGTAGCAGGGGATAACTTTGTTCTGTTATTCTGCACATATAAGGGTTTTAAAGGAAATTATCACATACTTGGAGAAAAGGAACCGCTACTCATCTTTGGTTAAGATTCTGAACCTAGAAAAGAAAACATGAAAAATTTTATGTTATTCTGTAAAACTGCTTTATAAACAATGTCAACAGTTAGAAGTAATACTTCTAAATACTTTGTATTTAATTTTTAAATACAAAAATGTAATTGAATGTAACGTTTTTACATGTAACATGTGTTGTGATCCCAACACAGGTGTGATCCCACCTGCATGGGATTACAACACAATGATCATGATTTATTAATATGTGGTTGCACTTAAATTTTCCATAATTTAATACAGGTATGTCATGTTCAGTAATAAATGTTCTTGTTTCCATAACTTGAAAAACCTAATATCATAAAAATATATTTTTTCACACATTACTAAGTTGAGGCTATTGGAATAGCTAAATTATCATCTTCCTGGACCTGTCAGATGCATTTGACACAATGAACTACAAGATTCTATTATCTATTATTACTAACCTTGGAATCTGTGGAACAGCGTGGCAATGGTTTGCTTCTTATCTAGAAGTTGGGTAGTATGAGGTGACATGGAGGGGATTACCACCTCTGCCCCACGCAAACTTTCTACTAGTGTCCCACAGAGTTCAGCACTTGGTCCTCTTCTGTTCTCCCTTTATACCCGCTCTCTTGGTAAGGACATATCTTTGCATGGCTTTTTATACCATTGTTATGAAGATGACACGCAAGTTATTCTTTGCTTTCCACCTTCAGACTCTCAGGTTTCCACCCGGATCTCAGCATGTCTGGCGGACATCTCATCCTGAATGGCAGCTCATCAGTTAAAGCTCGATCTGAGTAAAATTTAACTGCTGTTCATCCCTGGTGATTAATCCCCTGGTCAAGACCTTTTGATGTCTGATTCTCCAGCATTGTGCGTCTCTCAGGGATCAAGGAAGATATTCATTCAGACTCTTTTCTTTTCTCTTTTCTGTAAACAACATTTACATTGGTTATTGGTTTTAAATATTCCCGTTTGGGAAAACTGGTTGACTTCACCGGTGCCTACATTAAAATTTAAAGATTTGCTTTCATTTTCCTTTATAATGAAGTAAAAAAAAGTGTATTACAAATATGGACTTTGCCCCGTTACTTTTCACACACACTGTAGTAATACAGTTGAGCGGTTCTGTATGTTTTCTCATGCTGCTTGATATGATGCCAAAGTCTGATTCTGAAACACTTCTACCAATGATATTGAGTATGATATATACAGTACAGTATGTAACAGTGGGTTATATAGGGTATATGTAGAAGACTGTCATTTCCCAAATGCTACCTAAAGCTTGTTAACTGTATTATTTTTTTATTAGACCTCTTTAGATTATCAGTGAAAGCTGTGTTTAATTAACACCCTCTCAGTAAGGCTTTCATATTCATTAGACTTCACTACGCACAGAACATTACTTAGATCCAGCAAAACATTTAAGCATTAAAGTGCCATTGTATTAAAGCACTTCAGCCTAGTGAAGTGTTCACTCATTAAAGGACTGTCAGTGCATCTCTGCTTATAATGTTCTTTCTACCTGTTAGCAACTAGTTGTCAGATTTTGTGCATATCTTTTAGTTCTGTTTATGCAAATTAGGATTTTGTTTCTGTTGCATGAATTAGCACAGACTGCACAATCTGTAATTTTAGTTCAAACACAAAAAGAAATAGTTCATTTCTTTCAATTTTCATGTCGCGAGTAACAACCTAATGTAAAAGGCATGGGGAAATGAGCCTTAATCAGAAACAGAACTGCATAGAAAAGTCAGAGGATATAAAATTTCCAGTCTTATTTAGGCTCCCTAGGCTGACTATTAAGCGGTACATTAAGTGCAATGTCCTGATCATGAAAGGTTTCCCCTGCTGAATATTGCTGAAATGCTGAAACCATATAGCCCATTTCCCAAGCATTTTACAAGACCTGTTGTTAGTCCAGAGGAAAAGGTACAGCTCAGATGATGGAAGACTCTCCCTTACTTTCTCTCTCTCTCTCTGCTAGAATGTGTTTCAGATAATCTAAGTAGGTAATGAAGGTGTTAATACAGACAGAGTGAATGCATACATGTTTGACTTGGCTAATTCTTACGGATTCTTGTTTTTGCTATATATTGATCTGTATAAAGACAGCACTTAGTGGTTAGCACTGTTGCCTTGCACCTCCAGAGTCAGGGTTCAATTTCCATGAATTGTGTGCATGAAGTTTGCATGTTCTGCATGTGCTTGGTGCTATAAAATCCTTCTTTTTCTCTCAGACAAACCCACATGCTAGAATTACTGTGAATTAAATGAAAGTCATTATCATTATTATCATGACCGTGCATAAAATTAAAACCGTTAAACTGCTGTAAATCTGGCATAAATAAATTTTGGATGTAGTTTATATTGCTGTCACTTTTATTGATTTCGTTTAACACACACCCCTCTATGAATGTAATGCTCTTTTTCTTGTGTTATTAATATCGTTAAGCAGAGCTTCCTGGGTGTTTATCAAAGTTTGTCATATAAACTTTATTGTCATATTAAGATTATAAACTCAGGTTAGATATTTTTTTAAAATATAAGATAACTGTGTTTTGAGTATGATGCTCTGTACATGTTTTCTGCCTAAGCTTCTTAGTGATGTCACCCATATAAACTCACCCGCCAATTCATTAGATTTTCATCTTGCTGTTACTGGGTTGCATCTCTTTTGCCTTCAGAACCACCTCAAATCATCATGGCATGGATTCAACAAGGTCCTGGAACAAGGTTCCAGCTTCTGGTCCATATTGACATGAGAGCATCACACAGTTCTTGCAGCATTGTCAGCTGCACATTCATGATGCGAATCATGGAGATTGACTGCGGTGACTGCGGAGGTCATTTGAGTACAGTGAACTCATTGTCATTCTCAAGAAACCAGTTTGCGAGATGGCCCGTTATCCTGTGGTCATAATGGGATGGACATGGTCAACAATACTCAGGAAGGCTGTGGCAGTTAAATGCTGCTCAACTGGTACTAAAGAGATCAATAAGGTTATACCCCCACTCCACCAGGATCCTGAACTATTCATACTAGGCAGGATGGATCTGTGCTTTCATGGCGTTTAGACCAAATTGTTGGTGTACACACTATGAAGACCACGGTAAAACCAAGATGGAGCTGATGAGGTCAGATGCTGTTGCCACTGCTATCTTACTATATTGAACATTTTGCACATATTGCACGTTCCGTACATCCTGTTTAACTTATACATTCAATTTATACTTCTTATATTTTTCTATTTTAATAATAGAATTTTTTCTATTGCAACTTAATAAATTGTAAATTGTAAATTTGTACAATTACCCCACTTTATGTTTATTTTTTTTACTTTTAAAATGTACATTTCTCTCAGTGCAATTTTTCCTTGCAGTAAAACCCTTCTATCTTTCTGTCTTTCCACTCTACCCTACCTGTATTTTTTTAGGTTATGAACAGTCATATAATCCTTTCATTGCATATCATACTGTGTATGGTCATATATGTGACCAATAAAATTTGAATTTGAAATTTCAATTTGAAATTTGGAGTTCAGTCAACGTGAAGGTTGATGCTCTTCAGAGATGCTCTTTAGCGCACCTCGGCTGTAACTCAAACCAGTCTGGCCATTCTCCTTTGACATCTTGCATCAACTGCCACTTATTGAATATTATTTCTTTTTTTTAAATCATTCTCTGTAAACCCTACAGACGGTTGTGCATAAAATCCCAGTAGATCAGCAATTTTGGAAATACCCGCCCATCTGGCATTGATAATAATACCATAGTAGAAGTGACTTAAATCACCTTTCTTGCCCATTGTAATCTCAGTTTGAACTTCAGCAGATCATCTTGACCATGTCTACATTCATAAATGCATTGAATTGCTTCCACTGTATATGCCTGAATACATATTTGCATTAAGAGCATAACAGGTGTATTTAATGACGTGTCCAGTAAGTGAATAAGACGTCATCTCATTATCATGCTATCTAAAACCAATAACCAATGTAAATGAAATGTTATGTAATTACAAAATTACATTTAATTTTACCAAATGTTACAGTGTATAGCCCATTTTACCCTTGCTTCAATCGATAATGTCACAGGAATGGTGTCAATTTTACCTTTTAAGAGCTATTCTTGTAATCATAAGCTCTGTTCTGGGCCCATCCATGGAACTTCTATTCATAACATACTGCACAACACATGCTTTCAATACATATAAAACTGTTGACTGTTCTCTTCTGCTCCTTTATATTGTAATCATTTATAATCTCTTTAAGTCTCTTGAGGTTTCTTTAGCATGTTATTACATCATCTTTGTCTTGCCATTGTCTTACTAATAATCTAACCTAAATATCCTTTAAATCTGCTTAATTACTTAATTAACATGACATGTTTAATCAGCAGAACAAATAGAATTCATTGTTATTCATTATTATTATTATTATTAAGAACAGTGTTTGAAATTTGAGGTTGACAAGTTAAACTGTATTAAGTAGTTAAACATCTTAAACTCACTTAGCCAGGAACTCTTTTAACTTCATTAAGTGCTTCATAAAATTAAAACACAGTCTTGCAAGCTCTCTCCTTTTAAAAGTGAGTTTTTGTTAAATGAGTCTTACACCTAATGCTGTTACCTTTTATTTAAAAAAAAAAAGTGTCTATGCATTAAAATGATGTCAGCTTGCTGTTTTAGACGTGTAAGGTATTTGTTTTAAAACAAATTAACAAGGCCGAGCAGACGTCTCTGCCTAAAATGTTTTTCGCCAGCAAAACACCTTTCTCTCTCTCTCTCTATAT
>JAQMYJ010000012.1:29670137-29708848 GCA_030014305.1 Clarias laeviceps | reverse complement strand
TAACTTAAAAAACAAAAACAAAGAAAAGGGGGTCGGAGCAGTCGTGACGGCAGCCGACCTCACCGGCGCCATCTTGAGACCTCTGTCTCAATCCTTTCTTTCTTTTTTAACACCATGCCAGCTTCTATGGCTATATTCATAGCGAGAGTCATTTTTGTTACTCAATATTAAAACTAGATAAGATAATTTTTTCTAAGAACTTTAAAACTACATTTGGATTTACTCAATCCCATTCTCTAGATGCCTGTTTAGAGATCTGTAGATCTCTGCAGAATAAATGGTGCAAAACCTTTTGGAGTTTGCATCTTTTTGGAGTTTCATTATGTAGGTCATTAATCTGTTTAGCTGATGTCCTCATACTTTGTCATGTCTGAGGTATGGAACTACATTATGACCAGGGAAGTTGAAGTACTGTATAATGTAAATATCTGTGCACTAGAAGGTGTTTCAACATGATGTATACTTAAAATAATGGCTTAGTAAAAAGTAAAAAGTAATTTGTTCCCTTTTGCTTTTTGAAGTTGAGAAATAGTTAAAATCTGAAAAAATTTTGTCACATGGATAAGACCAAGAATGGCACAAAGAAGACCACTTTGGGGGTCTTTGTGTTCAAGGACACAGCTAAACTCACGCCACATGATTCGAGGATTACCATCAAGGGAGGGGTGATGCTGCAGAACCTTGAGAATATGCCTGTTTCATGCAATGTTGTTTGGGTTCACTGAAGCTTGAGATACACTACACAGACAAACAAACAAAAATATTTTAAATATTTGATGGTGGATGCACTGTTTCAATGTTCTTTTTCAAAGATACAAAGTATATAAAGTAGGTGTCACTAAGGAGGTGTACCCAGGGGTCCAATTCATGTATTGCAATGAATCTTAGTGGTTAACAAATGTAGAAGTGAAGGACGCGCGGAGGACTTACATTATATATTATTAATATAACAACTGCTACCTGCAATATGCTATCTGTCGTGTCCTTAAAATATCAGAATTTATAGTAAAGAATGAAATAAAAAACAACAACAGAAATTTCTCCTGTCTTAAAAAAAATGGCATACAGTAGCTCAGAAAAGAGATGGCAAAGACCAGTCAATGGCATTCATTGAGAACAAGAGTACTGGATATACAAAACTTTTGGAAATTTTCTAGGGATACAGTAGATACAAGTGCCCATCTACCTCACCACAAACTGCCTTGTTTCCCCTGCTTCAGTTCTGCCAGGTTCTCTCCAGAACCTTTTGTTCTCCAGAACACCAAATTTGCTGCTTGCTATAACAAGTTGCATTGGTTGAGCAGCAGCTCTACAGGTGATCTGTTTAGTGGTTAAACCCCTGTCACTATGAACCATGTTTCCGTTATATCCGTAAAAAATTTAGCGAATGCTGTAAAAGCTTATAAAACTTGTCAGGAACACAGTAGAAATAAGGACAGTCTCCCTTAATGTTGAATTGCTTCGCTTTTTCGGACATGTTTAAAAATAGCCTGGTGAGGACTTATTTGAAGCAAAATGCAGGAGCTTAACAAGGACAGAGTAATGAGGGCATTGAGCAGTTATTGGCATGACTAACACCTCTTAGAGATTTCACTGACGTACTACAAGCATGACGCAGACAAGAAAGATTACATGGTGTTCTGACAATTCTTATTGGAACGCCACTGTGTTGTTGCTATGTCAATGGACCTCTTCAGGGTTGTGCTGTGACTATGGTAGGTCCATGCCGCATTGTAAAAGAATGCATTAAGTTCATATTAGGTTCTTCTGGTGCTTAGAGAAATGTTCAGAGAATTTAGCATAAATACTGCATCCAAGTTGTCATACTTCATGATGAAAAACCCACCAGATGCAATGGCAATGTTGTAAGTGTGTGATAGGTTTGACACTGTTGCGCTGTGCCAGTAAAAAAAAAAAAAGAACAGTTTGGTTTGACTAAAATGGAAAACACTCTTACAGTATATCATAAAAAAAAATTAAAATCGACTTTGGAAAAATGATTAGTTCATCTCAAAATTCAACAGATGGCGCTGTACATTTTTTAATATGCACTTATGAGTGTGCAATTGAAATCTACTTAATAAACGCTAATATTTCATGGTAACATAAAAATTTTTGGTTAATTCCAAAATTCAACAGATGGCATGCATTTTTTTAAATGCACTTATGAGTCGCAGGCACATCTAGTATTATAATATGACACACAATTAAAACACAATTAAAATAATATGAAATGTGTAAAAATATACAAACAATGCAATCAATTTAATCAATAAATTTTTTTTTCTTATTACATGCCTTTAGGTTTCTGGAACAGCCTGGTGAATGCTTTCTTCCTCTCTTCATTCTCATCCTCCTCTTCTGGCTCATCTGCAAGGTATTTATCAGTATGCGACGCAATTTTGTATTGCAGAGCGCACGCAACAATAATAGCACAGCGGAGCTCAGCTGACAAACTAAGACCCCTGATGATTTATGTAAGGAATACAGATATAACACAATGATATTATTTGCATTTGAATATGTTAATGCTCATAATATCCAAATCTATTTTTGCATTTTCATTTAAACTAGAAATGGGCGTGGCCTAGGCTGTAAATAACCCTGCGGAATCTCAACCTTTCTATAGTCCTTATAATAAAATTTAATTATATGGTTTTTTTGTTCATTAAAAACTGGCAATTTTCCCCATAAGCTTCCACCAGCTGTGTTTCGGAAAAAAAAGCCCCTCTGCTTAAGTTACTTTTTGTTTTACATCTTTTCAGAAGGGGAAAAATATAACCATTTTGTTTGTATGTGTAGTATTTTTTTAGGATACAATAAAAAGCATATTCATATCCGGTTGCATCAGTGGTCCATTAAAAAGTCTGTGCATGTCCCTGCTTCAGCCTCAGATTGGGGATAACAAATGCGGATGAAGTGGATACACAGTGCCACCTGTAATTATCCATGGTCTTTGTAGTAATGTGTAATCTCAGCAGTTGCAGAAAGCCAGTGGAGGGAGCATAGCTTGGGGTGGAGTTGGAGAACAAAGGATAGGAGGTACAAATCAACAAAACATCTAATTTACCAGGGGGTACAAATTTTTCACATGAATATAATTATTGGACAATGAATCTTATTTTTTCACGTTGATTGGTTCTAGTTTATATGTTAATACAAGAATAAAAGCATGAAACCCATTTGTAAAGCTTGGCAGTGTTATTTGCTATTCAGAGTATCACTCTTATTTACTTTATTTTGCTTCACAATGCTGTTTGTTTGTTGATAATTAAGATCGGTACTTCAAAAAAAATAATTTTTTACTGAGTTAATATGTAAATTTGTTTTTTCACCGGTTTTATCCAGTATCATAGCTATTGTTCCAAATTTAACAAAGGATCAGTTTACATGACTAAGCATACCATTAGAAACTTTGCTGGAAAGTTTTTGTAACTCTTTTAAGGTAACACCCATATTCAGAATTTCTTATATTATATAAGGAAAATAACACTTTTTTTTTTTTTTTATCTTGTAGTAAATCAGCAGTCAGACCTCCCAGTGATGGCTGTCAACATTTTCAGCACAGAATATGAAATCTAATGGAAAATGTAAATGTTAAATTTATCTGAACCTCATCTTTTTCATTATAGGGGAAAACACATTATAAAATGTCAGACGTTTGTGGCTGAAAGTTTTCAAAATTAAGCAAATCTTTTAAATAAGTATAACTGCATATGATATAATTGATAAGGTCTGAAGTGTGTAAACATGAATATTATTTTTAGATTTTTAAAAAATAATATAAATATACTATTTATCATACAAAAAAATCCTTAAGGGTTTACTGTATTATTCTAAAAGTGTGTACAACATACTATACAGTATATTGTACATCCATAAAGTAATACACCAATACACTAATAATATAACATTTTGTTGGACAACATGTAGCTTTGAAAACAGCTTTCAGTTGGAGGCCAGTTAATATGTGAAAATAATTCCTCATGACCCCAGAACCATCTCTCACAGTTTGAGTCCTTTATTTTATTTTCACATAACGTTGCTGAGCCTTTACCTGAACAACTAAAACAACCCCAGATCATAACACTGCCTACAGAGGCTTGTACAGTGTCCACTATGCATGATGGCTGCATCACTTCAGGTGCTTCCCGTCTTATCCTGACACACACATCACTTTGGGATAGGGTCCTTCTGGACTCATCAGACCACATTGCCTTTTTCCCTTGCTCAAAAGTCCAATCTTTATGCTAATTAGCAAACTCAACTTTTTTTTTTGTTGCATTGTGTGTGTGGGAATGCTCTTATGTTCACTATTAAACATAGCTATAACTTTTCAACTGTTCATTTTTATCATGCAACTTCAACTTCACCAATTGTTAAGTGAGTATATTGTTTTAAAAGACAGATTTTCTTCTGATGATGGTTCAGCACTATCCTTCCATCTATTAATAGTGGGATCTTACCCCAGTTCCACTAATTTTAATGTTTTCTTTGCTTGATGAAGGCCAACAATCTGATCTCTAATATAATAGGAGGGTAAAATGAAGGTATTTCTGACAGATCATGAAATGCTCACTATGGAGAATAAGTATACAGTAGACAGAGGCAAACTAATTTTACAAAGCTGCTTAACAGAAATATTTAAATTCTGGATTGTTTTAAATGTATACAGTATACATATGTGCATATATCTGCACTTTGAATGCATTCCTTTTAAATGATCTTTGTGTCATAACCCAGTCTTGGTACACCATGACATTCTTCTTTACTCAAAGGATAAATAGGAAAAATTCTTGTATGTTAAAATAAATTGTATGTTAAAATTAAAGTATGAAAATTTTTAGGTGGCACGGTGGCGTAGGGTTGGAACTGTGGCCTCACACCTCCAGACTCAAGGGTTCTTTTCCTGCCTTTGGGTCTGTGTGCATGGAGTTTGTATGTTCTCCTCATGCTTGGAGGGTCTCCTGGGTACACCAGTTTCTGCCCACAGTACAAAAACATGCTGGGTAGTCTAACTGGATTTTCCAAATTGCCCATATTGTGAGTGTACTGTATGTGTCTACTTGGACGTACCCCACCTAGTGGTCTGAGGCCCTGGGAATAGGCTCTAAGCCTCTTGTGACCCTGTACAGGATAAGAGGTGTACAAAATGATTGAGTAAGTGAGTGTTCATTTCTGCTATTGATGGAAATGCTAACTATAGAACAAGTTTTTAAACTGGATTTAAAAACCTTTTCCACCAGCTGAGAGAGGTTTTGGAGATGCGAGAGACTGTCAGGAGATTACCAAGAAATGACTGAGCTAAACCATTCAGAGCTTCAAATGGCATGGGTATAACTTTATTGTTTTGGCAGAATGTAATAGGCCACTAGTGTACTCAAATAAAACTGGAATAATGTGCCTTAACTTTCTTTTCTAGGTAAGGGGAAGTCAGCAGGGAAGCCAGCTGAGCTGACAAATGTAATATTGCATCAACACAGTAGAAGTGTAAGCTGAGAATGTTTTCTGGTGTAAATGGAGTACAACAGAGGGCCTAGTACAAAATGAGACCTAAAACAGATCATTGTTAGACAATTGGCAATCGACTTTCTTGTTTTTTAGGTTATGGATTATTCTTATTCTAAACAATAAACAATAAAATATCCAATAAAATATCTTGGCCAGTGGTGTCATGTGCTAAACAAGAATCTAAAACCCCAGTACAGAAACCTACCCCAATCTGAAGCAAGCAGAAAGCACTTTAGCCTGCACTGTTTCTGTCTTATTATGCTTCCAGGAACCGATTTGAAATACATTACAGTATCATACTATTACAAACTGGAAGAGAATAAAGCTGTTGGTTAACAACTTTATCTTAAACCTTAGATGGAAAAGGCATGTGGAGATTGGCTGCATGATGAGCACATGATACGATTTTAAATTAGATACAAAAGACAATTTCTGAAGAATGAATAGAAAAGAAAAGAAAAGAAACAGCCAATGACATCAATAAGAGTAAAGTAATAATTGAATTGGTTTTCACTTAGCTGCTTTTAGATGACGAATTGAAAACTTTCCTGGTTTGTACTGTAATCCTGTCTTTCTCTCTCTCTCTGAATTACACTGTGATAGTGTGACAGTGTAATTCAAAAGTTTTAAGGGTATCATTTCTGAATTTCCTAAATTAAATTTGCATTCAAGCCAGTTGCATTCCAAGCTAGTTAGTCTCATAGTGAGAGTTTGAAATTTTATCTGCAAGACTCTAAATGGAGAGATTGGTAAGAGACTGACTGCCTCCACTTTTATGCCCCCGTTTAGACACATTAACACACACACACACACACACACACACACACACACACACACACACACACACACACCTTGTCATCGAGGCTATTGCAGCAATGTTTTTTTTTCAGAATACCACTTGTTCTAAGCATTTCGAGTCACTTCTCTTAATTAGAAAATACTAAACGTTGTGAGAGTCGGTGGTCTAGTCTGCCAGTAGAGAGCCTTAAAAATACCATTTACCAGATGTTAAACTAAGACACTATCAAAACAACTGAAGGTTTTCATGGTATGGATAACCAAACAGGAGAACAAAAGGTTTTTTTTTGTTAAAGATCAGTTTCTTGCAAATACAGTGCAAAGTCCTTGAACTACACATATACAATAAAAATTCTGTAAACATCTGTAAAAAACTTTGGGGTCATGTACAGTATTTAAGTAAAATTACTGATAAGGAAAGAAAACAACTAAGGAGATTTCAAATTACTGTAATTGTGTTAAGAACCGACCAACACGTTATTAAAACTTGGAAGGATAATGCTAAAATGTTTGGTGAAGTTAGGTAGAAACCACAGCAATATTTAATAGTAAAAAGAAACACACGCAACAGGAAGAAAACTCATAGGTTTGGAACTTAATAGCTGTGTGGCCATAAGAAACTATGAGGCTATAAAAAAAAAAACTCAATTTGCTAGGAAGCATAAAGATTAGACTTTGGAGCAATGGGAAAAGGTCATGTCGTCCAGAGCAATGGGTTAGTCAGGGTATGAAGGGAATCACATCAATGCGCCGATCATGCATAGTACCCACTGTACAAGCCTCTGGAGGCAGTGGTATGACCTGAAGTTGCTTCAGTTGGTTAGGTCTAGACATAGCAACATTATGTGGCAATAAAATGGAGTCAGCTGATGACCTGAATGTCCTGAATGACCAGGTTATCACATCAGTGGAGTTTTTCTTTCCAGATGGCATAGCCATATTCCAGAATTGAAACTGTGGTTGTGTGATTGAAAAGAGTGGTTGTGGGAGCATGAGGAATCATTTTCACACATGAACTTACCTCTACATTGCTTCCCACCAGAAGTTTAAGCCCTTGCATCACCAAACTGCCACTGATTTGTCCTTGTGCAATGCCCTTAACTATCTCTGCTCCAGGGACACATGTCAAATCATGGTGGACCCTGTGCTCTGGCCCTACCTCCCTCACAAGCTGGGATATGCAAATAAAATAATTTAATTGTGCTGAAATGTATATGCGACTGGCTACTTCTCATAAGCCATGTTGCGTCTCCCATAAGGTTACAATTTAGCAGTATATTTAAACTTATTAAACTGCATTATAACAAAGAAACATGGACAGTTTGGATTGGTAATATTTTCAGAGGACGTCTAATCATCCAGGAGCCAATAATTATGAATTCATGTTTTGCTAAACGTTTAACATTAAATGTCATTAATTTTGTGTGTCTTTAACAGTATAATCTTCATGAATGGTGAAAATTATTTTGGAAGCATCTCCATAGAGTTAAAGAAGCTTGCTCTTTGAAGGTTGCACAGAGCAGAAATACCATGTAAAGTATTCATGATACGAAATATTCAACCCTTAATTACTAAAATAACTAAAATTACTTTAATTATCTATATAACTGTAATAACGTAAATTAAGGTAATCTCTCATACCCTCTTGCCTTCCTGCCCGCCTACAAAAACACACTTCAGTGTCGGCTCAAATTGTTCTTACAGCATCCTCCACATTAGCAAAAGCACAGGCAGGGAAAAAGGCTTTGGATTATCAGCTAATCAGCTCATTCCCTTGGCACAAAGCATGGATTCATAGCAGTTAAGAGGTTGTTGGCACTCATATAGAATCCCAGATAATAAGAGAAGAAAATAAACATATTGTTTTTTTTAATGATTTTCTATAATGCTCATGAAGCATTACATGTGACTGAAAAAAACAACTGTATTTCAAAATCATTCATTAACTGTGAAATCATTCATTCATTCATTCATTTTCTATATTGCTTGTCCTGTGCAGGGCCGTGGGAAGCCTGGAGCCTTTCCCAGGAAACTTCTGGCATGAGATGGGGTACACCCTTGACAGTGTGCCAATCCATTGCAGAGCACAAATGCACACTCATTCATACACTGCGGGCGATTTAAGAAAACCAATTAGACTACTTTGAGTGTCTTTAGACTGTGGGAGGAAACCAGAGTACCCAAAGGAAGCCAACCAAGCAGGATGAAAAAATGCCAAATCCATGCATACCGACTTGAGGTGGAAATCAAAGCCTTGACAGTGGATGTGCAAGACCACTATCAGTGAGGGTGGCTTTTTCAGATCCTATATATTCCTGAGTGGACCATAAATAATTTGTATCCAAAATGTCAGCTGCTTAATATTAATTTCTTGTTTGCAGCACGGTGGTATAGTGGTTAGCACTGTTGCCTTGCACCTTCAGGGTATAGGTTTGATTCCTGCCTCGGGTCTGTAGAGGGAGAGAGGCATGTGAACCCAACAAGTAGTACTGTATGTAATGTTTTCCACCTGTGGCTTATCAAGTTTATTTATTAGTGTTTTTTTTCTGTGTGGGTTGGCACAGAAAAGCCTAGAGAGAGAGAGAGACCTGTGCCAAACGATCATGTATTTGTGTGTCTGTGTAGTAACTGAACCTCTGAAAAGCAAGAATAAACCATTAGGAGATGGAGAAATTAAGTCATTAGACTCACCAAGGCTGCTTCCAGCCTTTCATTACCCAAGCACCCTGAAAAGTGTTATACGCAATTAAATAAAAACTAAAACTGAAAATATGATGTGAAAATTAATGTTATTTAATTTGTTAAAGAAAAAAATCATAATTTCATATATAAATGCTGTTTTTTCAGGCTGAATGGTAAAAACTTCATAAAAAAAACATAATTAAACCATGCATTTCCATGTGTGTTATAAAACCATCCATAATGCTGTTCAGCTGCTGATCTGGGACCAATGTCACTTAATTAAAATTTTTTATGAAACGGCAGGCTTTCTATTTCAAAAGCCTTGTAAATCCAAATGCTTTCCTGCAGCATGTTCATTTAAAAGACAACTTTTGTGAATGACGATTTTACAAATCAAAGCCTTTTAATGGGAGCATCAACTACTCACGCATATGTTTTAAGAATTTTTCCCATCCATTTCTAGTGGCACAGCGACTGTTTCTTTTACAAATGATGGCATTTTTTAAATAAAAGTGACTCTGAAACAAGCAACGATTAACCCTTCTGGCTTAAATCATCTGACTTGGACAATAAAAGAAAAATGGAAATGTGAGCTCAGGTTATTGCTCTGGATATAATTTAAACAAGAGGCCTGTGAAAAAAAGAAAGAAAAAAAAAACTAAAACACATAGGCAAAATGCAACCCAATCTCATTACATTGGCATTAAAAATGTAATCAGTCGGACATAAAGATAAGCTCTCAGTAAAAATGGCAGCCATGTGTCAAATATGGATTTGCTACAGTATTGAGGTACATGTAATAACTCAGTGGGCAGTAAATATTTGCACTATAGTAATGTGTGTTTGACTAAACATTTTTTTCCCCCAAGTTTGGATCCTGGCGTTCCGCTGTACGCAATGCAATTATCCCATAATCATGATTCG
The DNA here is from genome assembly GCA_030014305.1 of Clarias laeviceps. Classification (NCBI taxonomy): domain Eukaryota; kingdom Metazoa; phylum Chordata; class Actinopteri; order Siluriformes; family Clariidae; genus Clarias; species Clarias laeviceps. Next base: position 29,698,933 of record JAQMYJ010000012.1, on the reverse strand, counting down.
GTTTACCTCAGGTAATGTTTACCACCCACACTTTAGAAAGCCATAATGCGATAGATGGCCTTTTATTATATTTGATTGTCCTGTAGTGGATGGGAACACATACCGAAAGCACAATTGAATTCAATTATTTTAACAGTGTGTCCGCTGGGGCAAACAAATTAACTAAATCAATGTTTAGAACATCAACACTGACTGTGAAAAATGTAATGTTTTGCTCTTTCAACACATTTATAGTTATGACCACGTGATGTTCTGCATGCATTTCAGACTGTTGACCTTTTGTACAGTATTTCTGAAACTACAGGGATGTATTCAACAAGGAATATTTTACTTGAAATGAACATGACATGTGAATAGCATGCAGAATAGTCATTTTTGTGTATTTGTTTTTGGCTTGTCAGAAAGGTTCACAGGGCATGTATTGTAGGTGAGACTAGAGCTGTGGATTAGGATTGGGAACCTGCTTAGTGCAACAAATTCATATTAACACAGTCATACAAGCAGGAGCTTTTTTTCTTTTTACTTTTAATGAAAACATTTACTAACAAGCCTTTTCAGTGTTTATTTTTTCATGTTTGGTAATTGCTAGTCAGGGTCACAGTAGATTAAACCACGCCACGAGTTTGCTTATATTTTGGAAAATAGAAGTAATGAAATGAGATATGAATATCACAAACAGGGGCAAACACAACTCATAGTAGCTATGATAGAAAGAAAGAAAGAAAAATGTTTAGTCCACATCAATTTCTAGCTTAATTCTGTGATTGATTGTCTTTAGACATAGGAACATTTTTCAATCCCTGTGTGAAAGTTGACTACTATATATGGAGTGGTTTGAATGTGTTCAAAGGGTTTTTGGTGAATGTTTCAACCGAGAAATTGACTATTACGCAATGTTATGCTACCGTTCCATTCACTCCAGGAGTAATAAATGAGAGGTATGTGTCCCTTAACATCTGAGATATGTTCTGTAAAATAGAACATGACATGATTTTGTTGTGGGATAATGCAGTGTGATGCAGAGAAATAATGGATGATGTGGGATACTACTTGTGGTGATGCAGAGAAATAATGTGACTTAAAAACGTAAAATATACATGAATTATTTGTGCACAAGACACATGAGATGCATGTGGGTGTGTGTGTGTATGAAGTTGTTGCTGTGGTTTTGTCTACTATTACTGTAATGTTGTACATTTTAGGGGATGACTGACATACACACAGACCACTGATACGTGAATGGACTTCATATGGTGCATTCGTGTACGATGACAAGGAGCTGTCTTTATTTACAGAAGTGAAAATAAAGCAGACATAGGAGGAGGCTGATGATAACTTAAACCGAAGTTTTTGTGTTTTGTAATTATCAAAGCATAAGTTTGTTATTTTTAATGCACACTTAACCAACCTATTATTGATAGTTAAATGCACACAGGCTATATCAAAAAAACATAATAGCTTTAATTATACCTTTTTGAAAATTCACACAAAATTGACATTTATAACACATATAACCCAAACAATTTTGACAAAACATTTTGCCATTTGTACTTTAGAACACCCTTGATATGCGATGAAAACATGCACAAACTATTCCCTATCAATTTACAATAAACCTTGCCTTGATCTAATCTAAAATACACTACTTGGCCCAAAAAATTTTGGCCTGCCTCAAGGATGGAAAACATTACAATTACTGAAATTGTGTTAAAAGCTGTCTAGAACATTATTAAAAACCTGGGATAATGCTGAACTGTTAACTTTACAGAAGAAATGTGGTCAGAAAAAATATATAATGAATGACCGTGACAGCAAACCGATTGGAAAGAGCAGCCTGGAAATCCTGCTTGTGGTTGGAAGCCAACAGTTGTGTGCTGTACAATGTAGCAGATAGTGATCTGACTCACAGTCAGACCCTCTCATGGCTCAGATGTCCTTTAAGGAGGATTGGAAGCAACTGCAGATAAGCATGTAATCCACATCTTTCCCTAAGGGATTTCACCATGTCAGTTGATGTTGATGGAGTGTGGGAAAAGACTGTTACCAATCATTAACTTGTTGAAGGCTGAGAAGGATATTAGGCATAGTCTGTTGTCATTTACCTTACCAAGGTTTTATTTCCCCAGTGTTTCTTCCCATCCATTTCTGCATGCACTGACATACCCACTGAAATCACCAGTGAGGATTATGATACCAGATGTTACCTTCCAAACAATCTCCAGTTTGCTGGCAGGTCTAGCTATTTCTGGTACAGTGAAGGGTCACATATTCAGTGCCTATGTCCAAAAATGAGGCAAAAGAGATGACCTAGTTATAGATGAAATTAACACAAAGCTGCAAGACACAATGGATGTAATCAAACAACCCAATCTTATCATTACTCAACAGAAAGCTAAATATCAGAGCAGCGTTATGCTGATACACTATTCAGACACCATTCAGGGACATAGAGAGTTATGAGAGAAATCTCTCACGGTGTCACAGGAAGCCTGGAGCCTATTCCAGGGGACTCAGGGCATGAAGCAAGCTACACCCTGGACAGGGTGCCAATCCATTGAAGGGCACACAAGCACACAGAATTTGGAAGTGCCAATTAGCGTAATCTGCATATCTTTGGACTTTGGGGAAACCGGAGTACCCAGAGGGAACCCTTCAAGCGCGAGGAGAACATGCAAACTCCACACAGACCCAAGGCAGGAATTAAACCCTCACCACTTGAGGTGCAAGGCCACAATGCTAAGCACTACACCACCAGGTCGCCACTTGTGTTATCATGATGAAATTTAGACATGTATCCATGTCTACAACAATTGAAACTTTCTTTAATCATATCACATATAAGGTGTGTGCTATAAACATAAGACGTTTCAATGATTCCCCCAGTAAGATCAATTTCTTAATGAAGAATTCAGACTCCTTCAAGTTTGGATTTGTTATTTAAAACAAAAAATTGATAACTTACTTAAAGTTGATATACTGTAGTGACCATCTATGCTAATATGATGTCACTTGTTGAACTCTGGGTTGAGGACTTCAGGGTAGGAATTTAGAATTAATGGGCTTTTTTTCCTAGTTAAAAGCAATTCTATAAAATAAATTGAAGTTGGGAGTTTCATCACAGCATACAGTGTTATGGAAAAAAATATTTACTCCTTTCTGATTTTTTTTATTATGATTCCATTTATTATGGAAAACATCTATCCAATCCCGCCCTATGTTAAAAAGTAATTGTCCCCTAAAACTAATAACTGGTTGTGCCACCCTTGGCAGCAACAACAGCAATCTTTGATGGTCTGAATCATTTAACTGTGACAAATATGCAAAAAAAAAAAAGAAGAAGAAGAAAGGGGCAAATATTTTTCACAGCACTGAACATCAGGATACAGATATTTGGCAGATACTGGTGGTGTCATTACATTACACTCATAAGTAGGATATTTTAAACAATTTAAGAAGAACAACCCTGCAGGAGTCTAGTTTCACCCAAGGACTGTGGAAAGCTGAATTATGCTTCATTCTGGGAGAAAATAGCTGAGTAGAGGAGAGTGCACTTTGTAAATAACTTGCTTTGTTGTACCCATTATGACATTGCCGCTTGCCAAAGAAAAAAAGAATGAGAAAGAGGCTCTCCAGCAAAGATGAGCTTCAGGCACAGTGCTAGTCATTGAATGAGCTCTTAATGGTTATGTTATGGATAGGAAATCTGGACAGCAGGCAAGATGGTTTCCTCAGTTCCTTTTGTGCAGTGATTCATTATAAATCCCTCTGAGAAGGCACAATTACATAGTCTGACCAAGTGAATAAATAGGGTTGTCTCAGACCACAGTGCTAGGTGTGAATAAAGGGATTTAACCCTAAGATAAGACAAATGTTGTGATTTATCAATCAACTTATATTTTGTTTTATATTTACAGTATATATAACAACTGTACACTGTCTCCACCGGCTTGTACAGTAGACGGTAGACATGATGGATGTTATCCTGATGCATCTCTCTGGAACAGGGTCAATCTGGACGTATTGACCATTCAATCAGGCCATTCTTTATGCTGACTAACAAATTGTAGCATTTTTTTTTTCAACTTAGACTCACTGATAAATGGTTTTCGTAAGGCTTCATAGCTGTTTAGTCCCAATCCCTTGAGCTCTCTTCTGTGTGTGTGTGTGTGTGTGTGTGTGTGTGTGTGTGTGTGTGTGTGTGTGTGTGTGTGTGTGAAAATGTTCTTACTTTAGGTGATCTCCCATTACGCTCATTTAGGATGCTTGTTTAACTATACAGTATTTCTTCCTCAAAGATGATGGTTCAACATTATCCTTCCAGGTTATAATAATACATTGGGAAGTTCTTAACTCAATTTTAGTACATTCGGCAGTTTTTTTAGTTGTTCTTTTTTTCTTGATGCAGGCTAATAATTTGATCCTCCTGAAACAGATAAAGGATCTTTGCCACGATCACAGGATGTGCCTTCTGACATGGTTGTTTAAGAAATGAGAAGCTACTCAGCTGTGTCTGTATCACCCTTGCCTTCACCAGCACCTCACATCGGGACACACAAGCGTTATTCAATTTTGAGTGCAATCGAGAATCATACTGAGTAAGTGCACATATATGTGTATATATCAATATGATTATAATGTACATTAGTTTTATTTTATTGTGTTATCAGCATGCTCATGTTTTCTTTTTGTTTTTACTGGGGTAATCATTAAAATGTCTTATGTTGCTTCTTGGATTGTCAATGCAACCCTCTTCTCCGTCAGTGTGTGAAGAGTGGGAGAAGAGGGTTGCATTGACAATCCAACACAATGGGCAGCACATTGAACTTATTTATAACATTTTATAACTTAATTAATAAACTTGTAAATAACTCATGAAAGAATAAAGTTACGTTAAAACCAAGCATGGCCCACCCTGTATATATTAGAGGGGAAAATATAATGCTGTCTGTGGCTTCTAAATGTATTTGGGTGCATAAGATGGCCTGGGATAGTGTGGGATTTCCTAGCCTGAAATTGTGTCCCAGTCCAGCCCTGGGTGGCACTAATTAATCACAACTGGCAGAGGTGGCAACCAAGAGTTAGCGACAGAAAGTTAGTGTAATTAACAGGTGTGAAAGTAGTGTTAAATTCTTTCCAGTAATACTGTATGTAGAAAAAAATGGTTAGCAGGATAAAATATGAAGGTTTTTGACAGTCCTGTATATCTCGTAAGTTTCTCTTTCTATTTTCACTTATTCTGCTTTAAAATATCAGCTGTTATCTTTCGGGTTCAGAGATTGAATCCCAAATAGCATTAAATAGAAACTAGTACGTAAGTGTGTATAATCCATTGTCACACACAATAAGTAGCCCCCGTGATCAGAGGTTGGAGAGCGATTTGGAACTCATCCTTGTGTTAGGAGCTAGTTATTGTAGCTTTGTAGCTGGAAATAAAAGAACACAGATGATTCCGATGTAATTTGGAATTACTTCCAAGCAATTAAGTCAGTCAAAGTGTTTTTTTTTTAAGATTACATAACGTTATCAAGCGTGTTTTCTTACTGAAAGTAATTCTGTGACTAGTTTTGAATTTGTGTTTAGGCAGGCAGTTGCTCTCATGTCAGTATGGCGCACCATACCCACCTACTTTCAAACATGCTGCGACTGATAGTTATCTGACTGACATTAATATTTATTAGGGCAAGTAGAATTCCATTTGATACATATAGTTAAATATCCAAGTGGTATTACCATCCATTATTACCGCTCACGGAACGCTTCTCATCCAGTCAGACTGGTGCCTCGGAACTAACTGTAGTTTACATTTTGTAAATTTGTGCTTTACATGTCCATCGTTAAACTCATTTTTTCAGCCCATATATCAAATATTTAGGGATTTCCATCTGTGTATTCAAATATGAACATTTTCAGACATTTAAAATTGTATCTACATTTACAACTATTACAGCTACTGTATGAATAAACATTTTGAATTGAAAACATTTTGTTTTGAAGTTCATACCTAAAGTCTCTCAGCCAATCAGTAGAAGAAAGTGAATTAATTTGATTGGTAGAAATAACAAAAGGAAACTGTTAGACTGCATCTCTTAAAACATGCACCACTTTTCTCTCAATGTTTTCTTTGCACCCTCCATCTGCTTAGTTTGAACATCCGTTTATTAAGTAGCTATTTATAAAAGCTGTATCATTAGTAATAAACTAGATGTTTTGCAAATTGGTGGGAACTATGCATTAAATTTAATTGGTTATTATGTCAGCGCCACCATGAATTTATGCAACATGCTTTTTTTCATTTGCATATGAATTTATAGCTCATAGCATTTCATTTTTCTGGGTATAGATATGTAGCTCAAAATCTGAATTTGTACAGGTTACTCTCTGCTTTAAAATGTCACTAGCACACTATATTGAATCCTAGAGGCCTAGAAAAACTGGGGGCTTTTGTTCATAAAGTAAGCCAAAACTAGGTGATTGAAGATTGAATGGGCAGCATTTCAGTAGTTCAGTTTGGATGAGTCTGTGCCCACAGTAGCCTCAGATTCCTGTTCTTGGCTGACAGGAGTAGAACCTGATGTGGTTTTCTTCTCTTGTAGCCTATCCATGTTGTGCATCTGAAATGCTTTTCTGTACACCACAGGAGATTGCGTTTTGACTATGAAGGCCCAGCTTCTAAAAAAATCATTAAATGCAGCAAATATCCACCGAAGGTCCATCAATCTTGATATTTTTTATGATTCTAATATTAAAATACCTTACTGCAGGATCACACTGTTCAATCATTAAGCTGTTTTTGGTGGACAATGCTACCTTTGGGAAATAGTGTTTATTGCATGTTTGTGAACACAGTGTTACAATCAGATGAAACAATAATGCTCATTAGACAACAGGCCTTTAACACATCGTTCTCAACCATGATCAGACACACAGCTTCACTGGGACTGCACAAAAAAGCCATATCAAAATTTATTGCACAGTGGGCTCCTTGTCTTGCTTTTGGTAGCACAGCTTCTCCTTATGATGTATTTAGTGCTGCCAGTTCAAAATATCTCTCTATAAAAAGGTTATCATAGATTTTAATTATCACTGTACCAAAATAAACCAAAAACTAGGAACCACAGATTTCAAGAAACTGTATTATTGTACAAAAATAAACTACAGTAGGAACAACAGAGTTCCAGTCATTTTTCCACAAAAATTTAAACCAAGAAAAAAAAAGATGCACCTTTACTACTATACCACAATCAATAAGTAATAACTCTCCCATGATAATCGTTTCATTTTTTCCCTCTTGGTTCTGACATTAACATGTTAACTCTTCCGCATTCTCTCTTTCTCTCTCTCTCTCTCTCTCGCGACTGTAACATTTCCTGGTTAGTCTCCAGAAGAACATCTATGCAACATCCACTCTCTGTTTTCCAGGACACCCAACTTGGATAACCTTCTCCAGATGTGGGAAAGCTTATCAAAGCATGGCGGACAGACCAAGCAGCTCAATTAATCATCTTCAAATTTTAAAACATCTTCAAACACTATGAAATTTACCATTCTATATTGAACAGAATTGTTTCAAATTTATTCTCTAAAACTGTTGCCAATATTCCCAGGAATGGGCATCCCAGGAAATTAAAAAGAAAATATCATGTGACCAATCAAATTTCCAAAACAGATCATCTAGCAGCAACAACCATGCCACAGTCAAAGTCACAGAGATCACAGCTTTTCACTTCTCAAATTTGATGTAAAGGTTAAATAAAGCTCATGAGCCCTGTGTTCCTTTTAAGTGAATACATAGCTGTCATAATTTCTATAAATATAAAATAGTCATCATATGGGTTATGTGAATAATTTAATATAGCATTTTGTGAGTTTCCTCAAGCTATATTGCTTTACCGAATACTTAAAGTAATGTATCTGTCTGAACAGAAGTATGTTCGGAGGGTAGTTACTCAAAAATTTGCTCTAAAATAGCAATAAGTAATAAATGTTTTACAGATAAGGCAATCATTGAGGTGCACACTGAGAATCTGAAACAGCTGAACATAAGCAATCTGTGGCACAAAGTTCCAAATCTTATCCTGGACTTAAAACACAGGCACAATTGGACCTCCTAAGCAATGCCTTAGCCATGATGTTTTATGCACAGAACTTTACACAGACAAAGGGTGTTCAAGCCAAACTGGGACTTGTGATGACATTTCTCATAAATAATGGTGTAAAAACTATTAACATTTACAGAACATGTCAAGCACAGTACAGGATAAGATTCTTAACTGCAGTAAAACATTAGAACAGAACAGACACATTTGTCTGTGAGATCTGTACACACAATCATTTACAAACACCACATGCACATTACAAAAACTTGGCTGGGAGTTATTGCCACATCCCCCATACAGTCCTGACTTACAGCCATTTCCAGATGTTTGAGCCAGTAAAGGAGTTCCTGGGGGGCCAGCGTTTCAGATATGAAGATCATGGCCCCTTTGTACTGAGAAAACTAATTACCTTTATGCACGAGCATTCAAGCAGTAAGGGGATAAGTACATTAGTGTAGCAGGGGATTATATATAGAAAAAATAGTATTTTTTCCTCTCATAACTGTGACTTGTTATTCTGCATAATCAAAAGTCCTGGGTTGACTTGGAACCCCTTTGTAATAAAAATGTGAATATAGTCAGAGACTGGTGTATTAACAAGGTACTGTACATGCGTAGACATGTGTACCAATAATTATCAGGGAAATTGTTCCAATCAAGACAGAAACAAAGACGTGCATGAACAATATACCTAAATAGGTTCTAGTCTCACATACAAAACGCAGAGAAAAAAAGTCACTTTGCTTGGCTTTTAATTAGACTTAAGAAAGGGGTCTGATTGTGTTAAATGTCACATGCACCAGCTCAGTCACTTTTAAGATGCTTCCTCTTCACCTTCTCTTTTAAGTGGGACACAAAGAATTGAAATTCAATTTAAATCCAATTTTTGTAAAGTTCACTGCAGCCAAGACCTACTTAGGAAACTTTTTGTGCTTTTTATCAGAGCACTGAGATCAGTTTCAAAGAAAGTCCCCTGATTAGTGAATGTTAGTAGCCCTCACATCTGTATGGGTAACTGTAGAGGATTATCAAGAGAGAGAAAGGGTGGCCATTACTTAATCACTGACAGGGGTTATGAAAGCATGCCTGAATATACCACCTTCAGCGAGAGAAAAATAGAGGGGTAGTGGAAAAAAGGACTATATTTTAGAGTTTAATGAAGTCCTGAACTAATCTCAGATGAAAAGCAGTCTACAAAAAGAGGCTGGACAGAGAGCAGGGAGTCTTCTGGACCTTTTTGTTCTGTTCGGAAAAAAAAAAAAAAAAGACTCATTTAACACGACATTTTCAGTTTCCATCAATTTTAATAAACCTTGACGAAAAATATAAAAATTGAGTTTATACCTCACCAACCACACTGAGGTCAGTCTGACATGAAAGGGAAATAGATGATCTTGGGATTTTTTTTTTAGCATTTTATTCACACTTACTTTATCTTTCCTTCATCGCACCTAAGAAAAGGAGGACTTCCAACAAAGTCAAGTGTTTCCGTTTCCTTCGGTATACATTGCATTGTTACTGTATAGTATTGGAGATGCATCGATGTCAATTCTTTAGACATGTCACGGCATATTTGAACATGTTTCAGTTTAGAAACAGCTGACAAGAACATTTTTTAAAAAGTGTGTTGTGTTGTATGAGAGATAGACGTGTGTGAGACATCTGTGTGACCTTAGTGTGCATTAAATACCTTAACCATATAGACCATCCTGTGTCTCAAATACCAACTCAGGATCTTTCCTGACCTCTAGTTTTCATCTTTTAGGTGGTACAGTAAGTCCAATAAAGAGCTCTATTTATAACTGACTGGGTTACATGGGTGATTACCTGACTCCAGATGGTTGGCCTAATCTGCCTGACATCTCTCCTCAGTTCACCAAGGCTGGTTCAACCAGGAGCATTTTGTTTTAGTGAGATTGCCACTTTGACTGTCCGTCTGGGAATCTGTAGCTGGGTAAAGAGAAGGTTAACCTTCCACTACCACCCCTGAGATGAAGTGTAGGAAATACATGAATGAATAAATGAATGAGTTGGTGCTAGTGGCAATTCACATTAAATTCCTCTATTTAGAAATATTCATATTCAAATGTTGCTAAATGAAAAGTAATTATCTGGTGCAATTATTATATCAAATGTGTCATAAAAACAAAAAAACATAATAGCACACATTAAGGTAAGTGCCATAGAATGAAAGATTCCATTAGTAGCTTTCATTAACTATGAAAGGGGAAAGGTAACCGGAGATCTATCAGTGTTAACAATATAAGCATGTCAAAATGCTTTGTTTAGTTTCCTCACTATGTGTGACATTTCTAAATATTCTTGCCAGAGCGAGATCTTGTCATCTGGCTTAATTTATTTCATTGGCCTGCCTAGCTTTTGTAGCATTGTAGCTACTGTACTGTACATACTGTCTAGCTAACAGCCAAAACACATATAATACATATAATGCAGAAAATATGTGTGCCAAAGAAGCTTCTACTGATGTTTATGCAACATGGAAGTGACCAACCTTGCTTCCCTAAAATGTAAAGTTGCTAACTTCAGCTATTTTGGAGAGATGATTTTATATTATACTCATTCACTCACTCATCGTCTGAATTCAGGGTCACAGGGGGCCTGGAACCTATCCCGGGAGATTGAGGGCACGAGGCAGGGTACGCGCTGGACAGGGTGCTAATCCATCGCAGGGCACACACACATACTATGAGCAATTTAGAAATGCCAATTAGCCTAATCTGCAGGGGCAAACTCCATGCACACAGAGACGGGAATTGAACCCGGACCCTTGAGATGCAGGAAGACGGTGCTAACCACTACACCACGGTGCCACCCAATATTATGCTGTCTTGCTTTAAACAATAATATAATTTGAAATGCAAATATGCATATTTATTTATGAGTATTGATGCTAAAATTATGCAAGCTTTAAGAAACATGTGACATGTACAATTGTTGCTTAAATAGTTTTTTGGTAAAAGCTAAATATCTGTATGTGTCCATCACCAGAAAATATGTGTGCCAAAGAAGCTTCTACTGATGTTTATGCAACATGGAAATGACCAACCTTGCTTTCCTAAAATGTAAAGTTACTAATGAATACATTTATGTTGCAATATCTTAACAGTTTTGTATTTTAGAATAATACACTTTTTCAGGTTTTTTTTTTTTTCATGTGAAATCTAAATTGGCCAAGTTTCATCTGAATGACAATTAAGATCATTGGTAGTTTTGAATACAAAAAAGTTACGGACACTAGATAAAAGTGCATGAATTTGTATTTAGCGAAAGTGTTTCTTTTTATCTGATAAAAATATAAATGTGTATGAATAAGAAGCATTATGTATTATGAAAAATGGTGTTACTGTATATAATCATATCTGAAAATTCACTTTTTCACCTACAATAGGTGAGACACTTTTTAGCACCAATACCATGTTTTGACCATAAGCATTAATAAGTCACTCTCTTTTTCTCATTATTCGTCCCTCATATTTATGTAGGTTCTTGTTTTTCATATTCATTTGTATGGTTTGGGTTGTTTCTTTGTGCTTCCCATGAGAATTTTCATGTATTCTGTGTACCTTCTATGGCCTGTAGACTTTTAAAACTCTTCTCTTTGTTTTTATTCAATTTATTATAGATTCCCTTGCCCTCATCTCTGCTGCCTGTTTTATTTCCTCGGTTTTGCCTATGTATAATGAATGTGGGTCACTCTTACACAGAAGCTCTCCATCTGTTTCTTTTTCTCATGACACCTTATTTGTGTTATAATAATCACTTCACAGTAGACCACAGCAAAGTCCCTAATATTACTGAAATGAAATAGCAAATAGTTTTACACAAATTCAGCTCAGGGTTTTTTGTCCAGTTGTCTTTTTGCCCAAAACTAGACCCATTTTGGGAAACTAATACAAGATCAATAGAGTACCTAAAAGATTTTCAATACTTTACAAGCATTCTGTATATTAGGTATAGCATTTAGTGGGATTGTGGGTGGAAATTTGCACATGAAAAGAGACATGACAATGAAGCACAACAGATCTCCATGGTATTTAAGTAATCATCCACAAACATCTAATTATCTAATTACACATTACAATTTGGAAACCTTGCTGAAAATTATGTTTAGCATTAATACCCAAAGAGAACAGTTGTATGCAGATTGTAAGATGTGAATTTAATTTTAAAATGGGTTTGCATAAATAGTTCTGTATCTAAAATTTAACATAGATTATTCCTGTAGGTTCCTTAAATTATCCAAAATGTAGCATAAATCTAAACTAAACATTGCACTGCAAACCCCCATTAAATACATGGAAACACTGCCTTGATATACAAAATCATTTCTAAAGGGTGTCACACCAGTAACAGTGAACAAGCAGGTCACAGACTAATACTGGTCAGCTGTGAAATGTGGCCCCTAAAAAGTCACCAGATGAAAATATCCTCTATATTTAACTCCCTCTTATTGTGTCTCTGGGTTAGTTCTGGCCCTACCACAGTGCCTTATTACCTGCCAGTAGTGACCTTTTGTTCCTAAGGTTGTGTCATGATAACATACAGTATTGGACCTGATTAACTGAATAAAGTGGTCTTATTTTGTAGATGAGGAAGGGCTTGTCCTGAGTCTTTTACAACAGAATAATTCTGTAAATGATTTCATCATTATGCAAAACCCCAAAAGATGCAAAACCCCAAACTATGTCAACAACTGCGTCTTTCAATACATTATATTTTTACTAGTTCATTTTATTTTCTAACGTTTTTCTTTTATTCATATTTATTTCTTATGTTTAAGCTTTTATTTTTAAGGTCACTGGCAGTCGTATAAGCATTTCACTGCATATCGTACTGTGTATGACTGTGTACGTGACAAATAAAATTTAAATTTGAATTTGAATTTATTTGCCATAAACCTATAAACTGGTCTGGAATAAATAAATAAATGATTAATGGACCATGCCACACATTTGCATGAGTACAGGTCAGGGATTTTTCTAATTAAGGAGGGGAAAATGGCTGAAATATGGACTTAACTTTACTTTAGTAATAATAAACCATCATTTTAGGAAACAATTTCATAATTCAAAGGGCAGCTATAATTCAAAATACCTATTTCTTTTTACATTTATTTCAACACTGATGTTTTTTCAGAGAAAAAAAATATGTTCTGTCATCTTTTTTGTTTACATTACTGTATATACATTTTTGCATTGGTTGGGGTTCAAACAAGCCAGTAAGATTTCCCCTAATGTGAACTCATATAAGCATATATATGTCTAACCCTAACCCTAACCCTAGCATTTTACTCACCTCCAACCAGTTGCTTAGCTCTTCAGTTCTCTGGAGGGGTGTGCCTCAGTAATAACACATGTACATAGTCACTGAAGGAGGAGTGAAACACATGGAGTGTGAGGAATGCCTAAATAGACTATATGAAGGTACTTCAGCTGGGGCAATAACATATGTTGGGGGAGGTATAAGGCTTGAAGGCTTAGTCTAGTAAAATAGTAAAATATATTAAAAATATATATATATTTCACAATGGCATTCTCAAGTGACTTTCACTCTTTTTAATTAATCAAGAAATCCTTTCATAGACGCTGCCCTATATTTTTCATTTTTAGGTAGAAAACCTGCATGTTTTTAAAGGGCAAAACATAATATTTAGTGCAAACTTTAATTCTTTAGTCCTGTAACTACATAAATTTTATATTTAGTTTCACAAAAAATACTGAATAATATATATATATATATAAATGTAATAATATGCTTCATTATTAAATTTATTAGAGAGATAAATAAAAAAATAAGCTGCATCTTAAGGAGTTAATGAATTGCACAGTGAGAAATTCAAAGCAGAGACAGATTGTGACCAGGTACAGGTTCAGTGCCCACAGTCTCAGCAGTGAAAAGGGTGATCCAAAAAAATAAAATGAAATACAGCTGGCTGCCCTGAGAAGAGTGACCATGTGCTCACTGCCTGACAGCAGAGGTCAAAACTGACATCCTTCTCTACCATGAGAAATTAAAAAATACACAGGAAATGTTCACCCCAGTCTTTAATCACTAATTCTGACCTTCAGCAATATCAATCACTCACTCACTCATCTTCTATATGACTTTGCATTCAGGGTCACGGGGACCTGGAGCCTATCCCAGGTGACGTAGGGGACAAAGCAGCGTACACCCTGGACAGGGTGCCACTCTATCGCAGGGCACACACACATATATACACTCTCACACACCCATTTACACACTACAGGCAATTTGGGAACGCCAATTAGCCTAACCTGAATATCTTTGGACTGTGCCAGGAAACCGGAGTACCCGGAGGAAACCCACCAAGCACGGGGAGAACATGCAAACTCCATGCACACAGAGATGGGAATCGAGCCTGACCGGGAAACGAACCCGGACCCTGGAGGTGCATGGCGACAGTGCTAACCACTACACCACTGTGCCGCCTCCTTTAGCAATATGACTTCGAAAAATGTGAAAAATGAAAAACCATCCTTTGGGTATTTTTCTTTCTCCACTAAATACATATAATCATGGCAGTGCCTGAGAGAAAGTACTGCACATCTTCCAAAATCCCTGACAACCTACAATTATCTTCTTATCCCATCCCCATAAAAACGTCTGGCATTGTTACATAAAATTTTCACAACTTTTACATATTGATTCTATTATGTCCATCTTTCTACACTAAATTAAGATAATCTTTCTTTTGAAGTAGTTAAGTTTTGTTAAACATACACATTTCACTTAAGTAAGAATTATCTTTTTAATTTAAATACATTGGTCCATTTATTATTATTATACTGATTGTTAATTACTATTTCTTTGGACTGTGTGAGGAAACCAGAGCACCCAGATGAAACCCACAAAGCACTCAGAGAACATGCAAACTGCATGCACACAAACCCTGAGGTGGGAATCAACCCCAGAACCTGGAGGTGCAAGGTGACAGTGCTAACCACTAAGCCATCATGCCACCCAATTTTAATTAAAATAAATTCATTTGCAGTAGACTGTAAGAGAATAATTTGCATAAGATTAATAAACAGATAAATTTAAGTAAAATTTCAAAGAAGGACTCCAAGGACAAAATCAGAGTAAAGTCAAGGCTCTTATAAACAATTAAGCATACTGCTAAGCAAATTAAAATCAAAATGTCAGTGCAGGTCCAAAGAACTTACTACAGTATGAAAAAAATCTGTAATAAACTGCTTAACCAATATGAGAACAAGGACCCCATGGAGAGAAAAAAAGTTAAAGACAGAACTCACAATGAAGAAATTGAAAGAAAAGAGAGTGAGGTGTGGTAAAGAGATGGAAAAAGAATAAAGTGGTAATGCATTAAGCATGTTGTTTTAGGGTCAAGTCTCATGTAACGTTATAATCATTTTCATACATAACAGTTCCAGAGTACTCTAGGGAGTGTGCCCATGCAAACCAGCAGAAAGGTGATATCACAAACACAAACGTACAAATTGTTCTTATTGAGATTGCACGCTTCTAGCTTATTTAACAAGCTTGTGTATTTGCTGCTGTATTTGGAAATTAGGGAGATTTCTCCCAAATTATGCTATTGTCATTTCCTTGGTGAGCCTTCTGTTCAATGCACAAACTATGGTGTACTGTACATCCAGCTGCTAGAACACCTGCTAGCCTTCTTTGTCTACAGTAACTCTCTCATGTTGATTACTCCTTTAAAATATCAGGATGACCTGGCCATTTCTCTTCATATATGACTATCAGTGACTTGTTCAGGTTTTTGTCTTTTTGAGCTTGAACTAGTGCAATTCACCATTGGTGGGTCTTCTGCACATAAAATACAAAAGGTTCTCGGAAGCTGAGTGAGAATGCATCTGCATGCCGTGTTTTCAGTCTTCCCAAGTTTCCCCACATCTCCCTATCATCCACCGTATCATTAAAAATTCAAGGGGGACAAGCATCAATACTCTTCACTGTTCTGGCACTCAAGAGGTGGAACGAACCTCCCTCGCCTGTCTTAAAAAGACTAATGAAGTCTACTTATTAAGCACTAAACTCTCGTTGTACCCTGAATTAAAGAGACAACTTTTACTTCTTTATTTTAATCTTTCTTTATGAACGGAGTGTCTAGACTTCAGCAGACAGTTTTAGGTCTTTTCAAGATGAAAAAATAGCATACACAATCTTCAGCTCATTTTCTCGAAGGAGATTAAAATAAGATGATTTAGCCTACTCTTTCACTTTTCCATTCAACTTTTTTTTTCTTTTAATCTCAGGGGTTCCTGACTGTAGTCAAACTTCCTTTCTATGCCCTCATCTCCCACACAAGTTGTTGAGATATTGCACATTTATAACAATTAGGACAGTCAAGGATGGATAAATGGCCATGCAGGTTAAAAATGCAACAATACATGGCTTCATTTTTGACTTGTACTTTAATGAACAAGCATTTTCAGAAAACCTTCATGACTGAATATGTACAGTAATTAATTTAGCTAATTTCACAACAACAAAAAAAACCTGAGTAATACTGGTCCCGCTTTTTTTCTCAGATTATTCTGGATTTTGGGGAATTTTTGTTTAAATGTGGCTAAATGTGGGCAGATGGCGTCAACAGCATGAAACAAGGGTCTTAACCTGCTTTGTGTCAACCACACCATAGCTAAGCTAAGTTAGCTAAGCCCAACGTCTTCTACAGCTAACAGATTATAGTTGGAGATTGTGTGTATATAGAGCCAGTATATAGGCAATATATACGTACATGTATATGTCTACACGGTACATACACAGGGTGGGTGAAAAGTAAAAATTGGTAATAAAGTCCATATTTCCATATTTCTAATACGAATTTATTTAAACAAATTGTAAAGTCTGGAATGGAATGTCTTCTGAAGGAAGTCATTTGGGATGCTGCTAAGAGCCTCCAAGTCCTCCAGCGTGTTCTTCAGGATTTTCCAGGACATTGGCTGGGATGACACAGAACTATAGTACACTAATGAATATTGAAGAATTCCATAATTATTGCTTTGTTTAATGAAACAAGCAAGTTTCAAATCTGAAAATTAAAAAATTCAGAATACAGTCTTTAAATAATCATTAGTGGAATCAACTGGGTAGATTTTTGATCAGAAATAAAAAGCAGTTACCTAAAACAGCAACAACACATAAATATAACAGATGCAAGACCAGCAATCTTTGAAATAAATAATTGAACTATTCTAAAACAGGAACACCTGTGAATCTAAACTGTGAAGCACAAGACAGCAAGTGAGAGTCAAAAAAAATCATTTTGTAAGGTCCAAAACATATAGTGTGTTCAGCACCATCCAGGAGACATCCATGAAATTACTTATATTAGCATAAAGATCTTCAGACATGTTCCTTTTTTCCAAATCCTTAGAGTATGCCTCTAAATAAAAGCAACACATCCTCTAGTTAGACAAGGCTAATGCTTATAATTAAATGTGAGAATACTAGCTTCATTTAATACTAAATACTCATTTGGTTTAATCAGGGTTTCTGTTAAACACATTACACCAAACTCCAATATCAATCAATAAAGAGTAATTAGTAATAACAGTGAGCACTTTAGATGAAAGAAAGATCTAATATTTAATAGATGTGGCTTCAGATCAGAGGAGCTGGCTGTAAATTTAGTATGGTCTAATTTTATATTGATTAGATTACTTAAACGAGCCTTTTGATTGCTTCTACATTTTTAATTAGTTCAGAGAACAAACACAAATGCAATATGGTGGAACTTGAGTGAAGACTCAGTGCAGGTAGCAGTAGGTCAGTTTAGCCTGTTTGTCTGCTACCTGGCCAGGGCTTTGGATAAATAACCAATTAATTAGGCTAGAAATAATAGCAGCAACTTTCCAAGTGGAATGGATACCATCATGAAATGATCTATGAAGCCAACATTGTTTTAGAGCATCCCTGGACATCCAGCAGTTTAGCAACCATAATCTGCTGTAAACTATATTGCCACAGTACATTGGGATTGGGTCTGAGTATGTTACAGCATTGAACATAAGCAATGGACATTGGACATCTACAAAGTTACTCACCTGACTCACGAAGGTGTCTGTGATTAGGTGTTTTCTGAATAACCTTTGAAACCTGTGTATTTTAAAATGACTTGCTGTGTCCAGTACTATCCTTTAGGTATACACTGAAATAAGGCTGCTAAATTTTCAAACCTTAAAATAGCATCTCCTATGAGTCTTTCAGGTTGCTCTCACTTTCATAACTACACATTAGACTCTTTAGGTCTCATAGCGCTAAAATGCAGTACATCTATCACAAATGAAAGAACAATAGCCAAAACCCAGCCACTGGATGCAGTGCAGGTCCCAAGCACGGATCAAATGGAAGTGTTGCATCAGGAAGGGTATCCGGCGTAAAACCTGTGCCAAGTTGTTGTGTGGATCAGTTGGTCCACTATGGCGACTCCTCAACAGCAACAACAATTAATGACAGAACAAGCAGAATCTGGTCTCTGGACAAGCTGAATGTTTCCCATGATGAGCGTTTAAGATACAGCGGCAAAAATTCATATTGCGAAATGCATTTTCCCATGGGATATAAGGTAAATGCAGATAATCCGTTCCAACCACATAAAAATCCCATTCTCACTCATCGTCTATACTGCTCTATCCTGTATACAGGGTAATGAGGGCCTGGAGCCTATCTCAGGAGACTTAGGGAACAAAACGCGGTAGACCCTGGACAGGGCGCCAATCCATCGCAGGCCACACACTTATTCACACACTATGGGCAATTTGGGAACACCTATTAGCCTAATCTGCATTTCTTAGGACTGTGGGATAAAACACACCAAACACTGGGAGAACATGCAAACTCCATAAAGATGGGAATTAAGCCTGGCCAGGAATTGAATCCGGACCCTGGAGGTGCAAGGCGACAGTGCTAACCACTACACCACCAAAAATATTGCTGACATTATCAATTTCCAGCACTATAATCATATCTTTGCATATAAAACCAAGCAAAACATTTAGAAAAGACATGTAAATTAAATCAAATATAAAAGAAATAGACATTCATTCTCACTTAACATTCATTTATGATTCCGCTTGATACTGAAAGTGGCTTTGTTTTTTCCTGCTTTCGTCCTTGATAACATTCTTGGGATAACATTCTCACTTTGCTTGGCTTTCCACTGATGCAAACAAGTTTTGCAATGGCTACCAAACGTATGCTCAACTTAGTTGCCGTTCAGTTCAGCTCGGTTTGTTTGCTCATATGCTGAAAATGCTTTGTATGCTGAGTTGAATTTCTAGTCAAATTTCAGTTCTTCAGGTGAAAATTCGTGAGGTGGGGTTAGTATCCGGAGGTACCACTGTTCTTTCTTCGAAGATGTGTACTGTAAATATCATTAAATACAGATTCAGATCAATGACCCCTGTTTACTGTCTTAAAGACCACTGATTTTGTTCCTTACTAAAAAGATCCTTAGTGTCCTTAGATAACACACAGTTCCAACTCGAGCCACCGGTGAAGCAGTTGCAATGCTCAACTCTTAAAGTATTCATAATAAATCTGGGAAAATACTAAACAGAAGTAACAGCATTACCAGCATTAATTTGGTGTCTCCAAAAGAATTGAGCATGTGTAACAAGCTTAATAATATTAACAAAACATTTTAAAACACCATAGTAACAGCTTCCATTGTAACTGCCCGCTTGTATTTATATTCACATTTAAGTAAGTCTTAGCAGCATTCTCACTTTAGCTTGAATGTTGAATATGTTGATGAAGCTCTCATAAAGTTATTCTCTGCTTTTTCCAGTTTTGTTGTTTTTCTTCTCTTTTTTTTCCTCCACATGATTGCTCAGGTAGAAGCAGCTCAAGTGCCCAGATGGCTGGAACACCATCAGAAAAGGCTGCCATTTCATCTGTCAATCATCCTCTCCATTCAGCTCCTGCCTGTGAGAGAGCCTTGTGTGCATTTATGCCACAATGATTTGCATCATTACTATTCCACTTAGGCTGATGCTCTGGCTGAGGAGACCATGGTGCAAAAACCGCTATGGAGGCACACACACACACACACACACACACACACACATACATACACAAACACACACAGGTTTCCAATTCTCTCTGATCTCTGCACGCCTCCTTAATAGATTGCGTTTCTGTCACAGTTCAAGGGACAAAAGCATTGAATAATTGTAAACTTGATTAAAACAAGTTTATGCAAATCGGCTACAGAAGTGAGAACACAAGAGCTGTGTAAGCTCACGCAGACTCTTTCGATCACAATTAGCCAGCAAATCAAACACTGATTAGGCAACAAAAACAATAACGGCAACGCAAAAACACATACACCCTCCCTTTGTCACACAGAAACATGCCAAATACACAAACATCTGTTTTCCCCTCTCTCATTACTTTTCCCTTTTGTCTTTCTCTCTTTCATCTGAGGCTTTGTGAATGGCATCGATCCCTCTGCAAGCTCTAATCAGCATTAGGCCAAAGGGGTGTGCTTTCACTCAATAAACAGAAATAACTCCTTTGCCCCATAAATAAGGTTTAATCTCTGACATGGGAGATACAGTGTGTTACAGAAACAAAAGGCTTAGTCTGATGAACTTCTAATTGGCACAGTACATTAACAATAACTCAGATTCAAATCTACGCAGTAAAATCTCCAGTAACACTTTCAGAGTTTATTTGAGTTCAACTGGACTTATATAAACACTGCTGGGTGTTAATTCAACACTATACTGTTAGTGTTAACCCAACACTGAGGAATTTGTTATGTTGTAGTGGAGTGAAAATAGATAGCAGCTATCAAAACAGCTGAACAGATAGCAGCTGGCAAGCACACCATTGCATTTTTGTGTATAGTTGGAAGGTGGCACAGTGGCTTAGTGGTTAGCACTGTCTTCTTGCACCTCTAGAGTCCAGGTTCAATTACTGGCCAAGTTCAATTCCAGCCTCTGTGTACATGGAGTTTGTATGTTCTACCCATGCTTGGTGGGTTTCCTCCCATGGTCCAAAGACATGCAGATTACTCACTCACTCACTTACTTACTCACTCACTCATTTTTATCCTGTATTCAGGGTCACGGGGAGCCTGTAGCCTATCCCAGGAGGCATGAGGAATCCACCAAGCACGAGGAGAACATGAACAGTCCATGCACACAGAGACGGGAATCAAGCCTGGCCGGGAATTGAACCCAGACCCTGGAGGTGGCATGCAGATTAGGCTTTCCCAAATTGCCCATAAGGTGTGAATGAGCGTGTTGCTCTTTGATTGATATTTAATATGTATCAAATGTTTTGCAAATACCACCTTTTTTAATCTTTTTTATTTTTGCCAAATTAATTTAATCTGTTTCAGAGGCGAGTTCTTAAGGCGAAAATTCATATTATGAAATGCATTTGCCCATAGGAAATAATGTAAATGCACATAATCCATTCCAGCCACCCAAAAATATTACCAATATTACCAATTTCCAACACTATGATTATAATTTAGCAAATTTGAAAAAAGTGGCTCTGTTTTTTTCTTGCTTTTGTCCCTGATAACATTCTTGGCACCCATGGTGCTATATCTTCACTAAATCTTACACGAAATGGCAAAAAAAAAAAAAAAAAGTATGTGAATTTGCTTTGCTTGGCTGTTCCACTGATGCAAACACGTTTTGATCAGCTACCAGAAGTATGTGCAACCGAATGTATGCACAACAAGAAGTACACACGGTCAGCTCGGCCCCTAGTATGCCAAAATCTTGCAAAATTTTAGTTCTTAAGGCGAAAAGATTCGTAAGGCAGGCATTGGTATGTCAAGTTTACACAGTAGTTGTTTTACAACTGTACCATGACAGGATGGTTATTCAGCTTATCTAGCTGGATAAAGCAGAAATATGTTTAGCTAGGTTGCAGTTGGCTTTTCACTGCAGAACAAAATGAGAGAAAAGGGAAAGTAGTGAAGGATAAGTGTTTAATTGTAGGTTTTAAATCGCAAGTCAAAGATGATAAAGAATATCATGTTGTTCAAAAGTAAATGCACAGTTAATGTTTTACTGGACTTTTTTTCTGTGACAGATTTTTGTGTATTCAGGAATCCCAGAAGCATTAACTTTTGGGTATATAAGTGTATAGTTATACAAGACTCATCAGAAAAACGCTTCAGTTTGGTAGGGAGCATAAAGAGTGGACTTTGGAGCAATGAGCAAAAAGGTCATAGGGTCTGATAAGTCCAGACTGACCCTATTCCAGAGCCATGGGCACATCAGAGGAGGGAGGAAGCACATAAAGCGATGCACCCATCATGCATAGTACCCATTGAACAAGTATCTGGAGACAGCGTTATGACCTGGAGTTGCTTCAGTTGGTCAGGTCTAGACTCAGCAAAGTTATGTGGAAATAAAATGAAGTCAGCTGATGACCTTAGTGTACTAAGTGACAAGGTTATCATATCTATGGAGTTTTTCTTTCCTTTCAGAACTCCAGAGTGGAGAATCATTTTCACACATAAACTGGACACCATATTGTGTGCTGTAATTAAAGCTAAAGGCACTCAAAATATTTAAATATTTGAGCATGCTTATTTTTTATATAATTTGCCAGGCAGGGTATACAGCTATATCACAGTGAGTGAGCAAGCGCTTACAGACATAGAGGTACAGTATGTTAGTTCGACATGTAAGTTGTCTAGAAAGCTCATTTCTCAATATAGTTTTATTTAACTGTCTCCTGTTAAATGGTAGGATTTTTGCTCTGCCGTGCAGAAAGCTTAATGCTCTCGCTGTCATATTAGGCTTAATGCGGCAGAGAGAGAAATGACTTTTGCAGGCTGTAACAAATGACCCATGGGGCACAATACCAATCCACGTTGAATGGTAGGAAACAATGTCAAACCAGCTGCAAAGGACCAGATGCACTTCCTATAAAAAAAAAAGCTCTGTTTAAACTCTTATCTGTTGATGTAGATGGTATAGCTGGAAATCCTTCTTGCGTTAGGTCATTACCACAGTTGTGCATGAGTGATCATTAAATGTAATAAAAGTTGACATATGCAGATGGCAAATTTTGTTTGGTAACTTTCACCATCAGGAACAGAAAGTCAGAGCAGTTTTGTTCAAGTTATACTGGCTGGCTAGAAAGTTAGGTGTTGTGTTTGACATCTAAAGCTCTGCACAGATTTGGCCTTCAGCATATTGTATCTTGCTGAGCCACTGAAGCTGTATAGTCCATCCTGAGCAATGTGCCAGCTGTGGTAGGTCTATTTTTAAGCTCTTATATAAAGTCTTATATCTTTTTAGTATTCATAATAATTTGCAGTCAATTCATTACAGTTACTGTACATTAACTTGTTAAGGTATCTTACAGTATCAAAATATAATTGTTCTGGCATTGTTATTTTTTCTATGTACAGTAGGAGCATTTGGGGATTTTGAATTTAGAATGAAAATTTATATAAACAACAGCAACAAGTAGTAGTAGTAGGAGGAGGAGGAGGAGGAGGAGGAAATGCTGATGTTAATTTGTGCATTTGTTATTACTTCTCATACGTATTGAATTATTTGGTTGTTTACCTGTTTGTTTTACCAGATAATTGACCAAAATGTTTTTTATTGTTAATGAACATAAATAGAGCACTAACTCAAAATCTACTTTAGTCTTGATCTAATATCTTATAAGGTTTTTATAAAGTGTGTCATTTGTCAAACTGTCATGACATCACATGAACTGGTGATGGCATCATGGACAATCCCATATCACTCAACATAAACTGCATATGGTATCTATATGACTAGCATCAGTCATACAACACAAGATTTAGGTGAAGTATTTCCATGACTGCTGTAAAATATAATATGGCAGAGTGAAGTAGTTCAAGCGTCTTGTGTACCAAATCAGATGTTTTCAATTTTCTGTTTCCTGCAAGAAGCATACAGCATGAATTAGATTTTTGGAATTTGTCTCCAAAAATGAGTTATGCGCATTCTCATGAATCTTACATAAATTAATGAAAAACACTTTAGTTGTATTCGCTGACTAATGCAAAGAATGCTGTGATTTATGAGTCTCTTCCTCTAGCTGAGGCTGCAGAGAAGCTGGTTTTGTAATAGCAGAGAAGGAGCGCCAGCCACAGGCTTGTCAATAAAATAATCATTAGTATTTGATTGGGTTTGTGCACTTCAGCGTCCAAAGGCACTTTAAAGTGTGGAGGCCACTGGGCTTCAGATTCAATATTTGGATGTGACACATGCTACCGATTGACTCAACCAGTCCTAGTGATGTAATAACAGCGGCCCTGTGTCACATGGACCACATTAACACTTGGTCATGTTGTGTTACTCGAGTCTCAGGATTGGTTCTGGACAACTATTGCATATCAATTCACTTCAAAGAGACTTGTTTTAACTCTTTCTACAATTGTAATGTAATTAACTGATTTAAAGATTTACATACAGTGCAGATTATTGTCTGAAATCACAGAAGCCATCAGAGTTTTAGTATTTCCATGTATATGAAAGCTTCAGAATTCCCAGAATTATCACTCAGGTGTTACTGTAAGAAATGGGTATTTGTGATATAATGTGATTGTGATATACAGTAACTGTAATGAAAAAAATTGCGAGCAAATTGTTTTTAATTGAATTGATTTAATGTAACTAGATTCAAGGCCCACATAGGAAAAAAGTAATGTGTTAATTTTTTATTACTAAAGATAAGTAATATTTACTTAAATTTATTGAATAGTAATGTACTTTTGAACTCGATTTGCCTGTGTGTTTGTAGATATTAAAACTGATTTAATTTAAAGGGTGTCTTTTTTTGCTTTGTTTTGTTTTAGGCAGAAAGCATTTTTTTATATTTATTATATTTCAGTATATTAGTTTAGTCTGTCTTTGAACAGCTCTACCATTACCTTGTTTGTAGAATAGTCTAGTTTTGAGCTATATTTAGTGTTTTTGATCCGATGTATCAAGTCTTTGTTAGTTTCTGTTCAGCCATTTCTATGTTTTCAGTTGTAGTTTTTACTACCTTAGTCACCATATTCACACTTAGTTAGGATTATTGGTAATAGAATTGTCACATAGGACACATAATTGGTAGACAACAATAGTTAAAATTTTTAACTTACAACTAATAGCTAGTTTATAGCGTCATTTTAATCTAAAAATTAAATAGCTTAAGGTGTGAATAAGTGTGTGAATGTCTATGAACATTGCCTGTAATGAATATTACCAGGATTGGCTGTCTGCCCAAGACAAAGGTTCTACAGATTCATAAGTTAATGAATACAAAATTTTCCAAAAGTCATAATCTTACTAATGTAAAGTGTTTTATAAATGCATTGGATTTAATCACGCAATGTAGAGATTATGTAATGATCTGCTCATGGTTTTATTGTTTACTCAATTCTTTTCATTCGGCACCATTCCAATCAGCTCCACCTGTCTCAAACGTCTCAAATAAACCTGTTTCTCTGCGCTACAAATTCCACAGTCGCAGTTCATTTTATGCCAGATTTTCTCTTCATGTCATGTTTGAGCTGTTCAGCCTTTAAGCTCTGCCTGTTTTAGCCCTGTTCTCAGCCTTGTTTGTAACTCTGCATGTCTGTCTCATTCAGTAAAACTTTTGTCCAGTAAAGTTTGGACTGTGTCTCTATCATTGTTTACCTGATCTCTGACTATGGTTTTGTCCTGTGCATTTGGATTCTGTTTTTATCTTTTTACTTATAGTTACCTATCTATGTTCCTGTATTCAGCCCCAGCACCAGATCACTGTGGACTGCTACAGCCTTCCAACAGCATCATCAGTTTTCCCAGAATCACCTGTTTACACTGCCTGGGGCTTCAGCCACAAACCTCTTATCCAGCAACAATTTGCCTGCAACAAAACATCAACTACTTATTCCTCACTTGCTTAAATGCTCCTGCACCAATTTTATACATCCTTTTTACAATAAACATTAGGAAACTTTAACTGGTGTCTTTTTAATTTGGGTCCTTTACAATTAAAATCATTACAGATTAATTTATTTCTAGACTGGTGGTACGATGGCTTAGTGCTTAGCACTGTCGCCTTAAATCTCCAGGGTCCATGTTCAATTCCCGCTTTGGATAAATACAGTATGCATTGAGTTTGCATGTTCTCCCTATGCTTGGTGGGTTTCCTCCTTGTACAGTACTCTGCTTTCCTCCCACAGCCCAAAAACATGCAGATTGGGCTAATTGTCATTCCCAAATTGCCCGTAGTGTGTGTGCAAAGGATTGGCACGCTGTTCAGGACTGCCTCATGACTGGGATAGGTCTCCTGGGATAGGCTCCAGCCCCTCTTCAACTCTGTACAATGAATAAAGCAGTATAGACAATGAGTGAGTGAGTGAGTGAGTACATTTAAACTCTCTCAGTAGTTTTTGTTAGACGCTAACAATTATATGTTACCACATGGCATTTGAAATCTTAAATCTGATTAGATTTATTTTGTATAACTGTAGAGCTGTTGTAAACACTGTTGTAAATTTAATCAAATCACAGGCTTACTGTATGTTAATGTGCTCATTCTAACAGCTATGACATATCTGCCATCGCTGTAATGTATGTAAGAACACTAACTTGTTTCAGAGATGTTCCATAAGATTACATGTAACTACAAATTATCAAAATGGGCTAGAATGTGATATAAAAGAAATAAAATGTACTGTTATTCGGAACTAGTTAATAATGACTTCTGCTGTACACAGGGACTGTGTTGCTCACTACCACATCTTGTCTCTGTCTTTCATATGCACTCATATTCTTTCCTCCAGATTATTGAGATAAATAATTCATCATCACCTGGTAAAGAGATTAAAATTGTGTGTGTGTGTGTGTGTGTGTGTGTGTGTGTGTGTGTACACATTGATAGAGAGAACCTAAGGCTCCTAAGTGGCAGAATATCTAAACAGCTCACTGCAGGAATACTGCTACTGTCTACTACCTGCTGTGAACTCCAATATTCCACTAATATTCAGGCTCTTTAAGAGCACTTTACCTTGCCCGGAAACGGCATGGTTATGACTCATAGCTTTTTACTGAGAGAAAGTGCTGGAGGAGGAGTCTCCAGAAACAAGCTCCAGAAACTTTTTGACATTGATGAATGTGAAAGGGAACATACTGTACTAAAAAGTGATGAACGTCAGTGTCTAAACGCTGAAGCTTTTACCCGAAGATTATTCTTTTAGCTGTCCGGTCTCCAGTGTGTGTGCAGCATGTGTTAGGGTGGCCCAGCTCTAGCTCTCAGAAAATTCTGACTTCCTAGAGGCTACGGTTACAAAAAGACAGAGAGATTTTGTGTGTTTTAATGGTATTTCATTTCACTCTCTGAATTAATTAAATAAGCCCATGGCTTCCATGCGTTGACTTTGGAAGGCTCACCGAGTGATTAAGCAAGACTTTGTATTGCCGTTACATTGAATTCTAGCATAGCAGCTGCAAAAGTATTGCTGCAAACTAATTAACACAACATTGAATCTAAACTGCATTAATTACCAAACATCCTGTTCTTGTGTTTGTTTTGGTTTTCTATGATTGTTTTATGTTCTATGAATGTTTTCACCTGTTCTGTGTTGTGGTCCTTCTTTTAATTTTTATCATGGTTGTGTTTCGTATTCACCCGTTTAAACACTTGCAGTTTCCTAGTTTCATTCATTCCTTTAACTTACATTTATCTTACAAGGTTATGGGAGACATGGAGCCTAACCCAGGAGACATTGGGCTCATGTGAGGGTACCAGTCCATCACATGGTACACACATACACACACACACACACACACACACACACACAAATACTACAGGCAATTTGGGAGCACCAATTATCCTAATCATTGGAGTGTGGGAGGAAACCGGATTGCCTGGAGGAATCCCACCAAGCATGGGGAGAACGTGCAAACTCGACGCACACAGACCCGAGGCAGGATGATTATGAAATATTGCTCAATTATTTCTGTTTTATTTTGCCTGCCTTCATTTCGACCCATCAGATTATCAACTATTGTTGCATCACATGTTACAATCTGATTTGCAAAGCCTGAAAGGGGAGCAGATTTGCCCCTATAATGTTATAAATAATTTAAATGGATCACTTAGTTTAATTTATGTATATTGCGTCCAATTTAGAAATAATAAAAAAGAGCCATTAACAAGGTGTTGTGTGCAAATACTAATTATTTGTGACCCATCATATCAAATAAGGTATTTTGTTGTACAAGTTAGTTTTTCACCATATTGCCAGTGAAATGTATAAAATTTTACATATTTTCAAAAACATATTTTACATATTGTCAGTTAAAGAATTGAAAAGTTGAAAGGTTTTAATCCTAGGCATTTTTAAAGCATTGTCATGAACACTTTCCAAGCTGGTTACTCCAAGCCTTTTTTTAAATATTTTTTTAAAGAACTACACTGCTAGTAACGTTATTTTTATGGGAAGCAGGGAAATCCTGGTGTCAAAATGATGCTGGGGGTTCCCTCTTTCTTAATACATCACAAAATCCTCATTTAAATATAAAAAAATAATAATATTTTGCACTTTTCTTCATAAACAAATTCCCACTGACCATATTCAATTAAATTTTATTTGTATAGAGCTTTTAACAATTGTCATTTTCGCAAAGCAGCTTTACACAATCAAAAGAATTATTTAAGTTTGTATGGAATGTGAAT
>JAQMYJ010000012.1:29644227-29670037 GCA_030014305.1 Clarias laeviceps | reverse complement strand
CCATCCTCATCTGGGTGAAACAGAAAGCAGGAATTGATCTGCATTCATACTGTGTGTTAGGTGGCAGGCAGTTCAGCTACAGTATAACAGTTGATGTTAATTGATGTTAATATGGAGTCCAGGTAGTTATTGGTGGCTCAGGTATTCTATGTCAGCAACTGGACATCATACCTTACTAAACTTGGTTTCAATAGCCCTAATCATTTAAAATGTGACATAATACCTGATTTGATGTGACAGGTAATATTTATCTAAAACACAAATTTAAACCCATTCTCTTTTGTAGGCTTTACCATAGCAAGACAGCCAAAGTCAACTTAAGGGATGTAAAATGTTTGAAATGGACAGCACAGTTGATCTCTTGCTGGACTTTGTAAAGGACTTCCTAATTTTAACAAATCTAATTAATTAGAACACAAACTACCAGAAATTTAGAAATGTCCACTAAATTCACTGCACATGATGTCCGGAATGAGAAATCACAAATTTTGCCTAGATAGCTTTGTTGTTAATTAAGTAAAGGACCAGTACAGGACAGTTTTTGCAGCTAATAATCAACTTAAACAGTTTTCAGTTTAATACTACAGTATATGTTTTAACAATATATATTGTCATAGAGAATCTTTCCACAAATCTAGATGTAAATTTAAGCAAAACAGATATGACTGTGACAAGGAAGAACATGAGATGTGAAAATGAGACATGTGGTAAAAACTGTCGAAATGAAAAGGCAAACAGTGGAGTGGATTTAAAGATGTTTAGTATGAGCATGTTGTAGATATAATAATAATAATAATAATAATAATAATAATAATAATAATAATAATAATAATAAATTAACTTACAGTGGCAACTGGAACATTCCTGAACCCCCTTTCAGAATCTAAAATCTGAGCAGTCATAACTTCCTAAGCTGAAACCTATCATGCTTGCAGAGTCATTATGTTCAGTCTGCGGGAATCTCAAGTAATGAAGAACTCTTCCTGATATATCTTCTCTCTAACCCCAGCATCTGTCCTAGTTTAAGCCTGAACATCTGCCATATGGCTATGCAGAACAGTGCTAAAGTATAATTGTTATCCATCAAGTTAAAACACACAAACAAATGACTTTGGCTTAGAGTTTCTAGGCAATTATAGCTTTGTACATCTTCATTTTGAAAAATATCAGAATGAACCGTGTCCTATGGCTGGTGAAATGGTAATAATTCTGAGAGGCAGATTGAATCGTTCTGAGAGTAATGATAAATGAGAATCATTAGGTATCAAACCATTAGCTGCATATAGGATATGCTTTTCCAATTAGACAGTCATCTTTGGAGCAACGAGTGTGTAACTGGTTCAGTGATGTTGCTTTAATTAAAAAATATCCCTTTTGATCACTTTCAGGCATATTTAGAGGTGTTACAGTATGTAGTGGGAAGAACAATCATGACTCATCATCATTCCAGATATGTAGTAATAAGAAGAAGAAGAAGTAGAAGAAAAATAGAAACACCTACCCTTATGGGAAAAAATATATGGCAATATATTGTAAAATATAATGCAATATATTAAATATATAATTAAATATATAGGAAACTATTGCTTATATTTATTAATATATTGCAATATATGAATAGAGCATGTATTGATGTATATATTGCAATGAAGACAAAAGCCATTATATTTATACTTTAATGAAACATTATTGAAACATTGGCATGTTTAAGGATTATACACACAGTTTTACTTTGTCAGTGTGCTCTGATTAATGCCTATAAAGTCCATTTTGTTTGAACTACATTAACATATAAGCATATTGTTAAAAAAGAAAAAAAAATGTATATGTTCAATCAAATTCAATATATTATGAAGTATATTGTTGAATATAAAATTACATACATTAAGATATACATTTGAATCTATTTTAATATATTTCACAATATATTAAAAGTGGCAACTCCTTATGTATTTTTCAATATATTGTAATATATTCTGTATATTGTGAATATATAATATTTAAGAATATGAATATCTTTTTTTCTATTAATTAGTAGTTAGTATCAGTTAATGTAGCAACGAGGAATATTAACATTATAAATTTTTTTCAAATTACCAGTAGATCAGAACACTAAATCATTTAATATATTGACAGTTAATATATAGGGGAAATATATTATATTATTATATTAATATCCATAAAGTTATCTACATGGAAATAGTGTGATCTCAGTGACTTTGTGGCATTGGTGTTGGTGAATTTTACTACATTTTCTCCGATTTTCACAAAAAAACATCTGGAGTTTACACAAAAATGGCACGAAAAACAAAAGAAATGCAAAGTGCGAATGTATCATGTTAATGGGTGCGAGGTGAATAGTCAGACTGATCTGTGCTGACTAGAAGGAAACAATAAATCAAACAAATGCTCTTCACAAATGTGGTGTGCAGAAAAGAATCTGCAAATACAGAACATGTCAAATCCTGACTGATTAACCACAGGCAGAAAAAAGAGTGGGAATCCTTCATCTTGTCAGTCACACTGATGGTGATCTTAAAGGTCTGATCACTCTTCAACTTATCATCAAATAATCTAAAGAAAATAAAGTTCGCACTTTACTACTTCATAATGATTTCATCAGACATTAGAGGATTGACAATTTCAGGGTCTGTTGCAGAGGAAATGCCTGATGTGTGATGAAGTCGTTGTAAAGATGACAGATGCCGTCTGTCAGTCAAACTCATTCCAGGAGCAAGAGGAAGACTGTAACGATCGAGACAACTAAGTTTTTTTTTTTTTTTTTTTTTAACTGAAAGGTTATTTAGTCTCATTGCTGCGAGTCAAACCCATCTATTGCCATGTGACTGTCTGGCTGGGGGGGGAAAATGTCAGAGCAGCGACCTGAATTAGTAGTCTGAGGACTCTGGTTGTTTCAGGGATCTTGCCTGATGACAAAAGAGCCACTAAAGGATTAAAGGATTGCTAAAGGATTAGGGAGTAGGATAACTGGAAGCCTTGTACCAGCCACAAAATGGTGCATAGGTGTTGTTACTATCACTGCAGGATTCTTATGTAAATGCCATATCAGTTGTAGAATGTTACTAGGCATCACAAATTTTGGCTTAGATAAATGGGGCTTAGGGGACACTTCTTTTTCAATTAAACTTTTCAAAAACATGTGTAATCAAGGATTATTTATATCAATCACCTGCATGAGGAGTTTAGTTCAGGGTCCTGTGTAATACTGAAAGACAAGTCAAAGACATTTTTTTTTTTTTTTATAACATGGAAATAATGTCAAGGACATTTGTATATCAAAATACAATTCCCTGTTAAAAGTATACACCACAACAACAAATAGTAAAAGTATTGCAAATACATGACTATAAATAAAACAAAATAAAGTACAAGGTGCTGTACAGGTGAAATAGAGTCTTGTTAGTTCGTTTGGTCTTACTCAGTGGGAATGACTATCACCCCTCAGTGCCGTGAGGTCTCTGAGCACTCGTGACAATAAAGCAGCCTCCAAACAGCCTCCTACACACACACACACACACACACACACCATCTCAGAGGTATAACCACACTCAAGCAAGCTCAGATCTCACTGGTGCATTATTAATGACTTGTTGAGCAAAAACTGGTAAACACACAGCAAATTAGTGCCAAACACAGCCTTCTCAGTTATAGCATGGAAGAAAAAAAATTTATTCAGAGATCTGCAATAATTTTTTTTTTCTTTTACTTTTTTTTTTGCATTCAGTCATGCTTACTTTCTCCTATCATTAAACTGTACATCTGCATATGATCACATGCTGGCCTGGATGTTTACAGTCATGTACACATTTAACAGGTCCATATTAGTATAGCACAGTGGCTAGTGACCAAGACTAGTGACAAGTGTTTTGTAGCAGTGGTTGATATAATTTCTTGTGAATAAAGGCATAAAATCAATTGACATTTACAGAAGACTTTAAGCATCAAAACGGGGAGAATGTTTTAAAGAAGGCGGTTGGCACATGAATGAGCTTTCTCACTGATAAGGGAGTTCCTGGAAGTCCAGCATTTCACACGTGAAGCAGGCAGTCTGATCAGGGACATGCTTGCTATCCAAGCCTTAGTGAAACACTAGAACAAGTGCATTAATGTAGCAGAACCTGTCTGACTCATCCTGGTGCCCCGCTTCTGGTTAGTGATGTTGTCGCGTGGAGGTCCCGTGTCGTCTGCTTGGGATGCATGTGATGACTGGGGACGGTTCCACTTTACCATGAAGACGGCCCTGGCCTCGGCTGATGCAGACAGCTGTTCTGATGAGAATTTGTGACTGCAGTCGCTCTTTAGTTCAGGACTGGAATTTTCAACGCTCTACCTGAGCCTCCAATAATGACCTGGACTTATTTATATTACCTTAAAGACACCAACTGATATATTGAACTTCTAGTCGCCTAACACACAGTATGACTGCAGATCAATCCCTTTTATCCTTTATCACCCAAATGAGGATGAGTTCTTTGTTGAGTCTGGCTCCTCTCAAGGTTTCTTCCTATTGCCATCTCAGGGAGTTTCTTGACTGTTGCCCACCAAGGGGGCACTAACATTTACACATGACTGCATGTTCTGCACAATCAAAAGTCTTAGCTTGACTTGAACGCCCCCCATTTTTACACAGTATACGAAAACAAAAACAATAAATATAATGCTGTATCCATTCAAATGAGACAACAAGAATGCTGCACCTCCATAGTCAATCAGTCATGTGTTTTGGCATCAACTGGCTCATAATGTGTTTCCTCCTCAACATTTACAAGGAAGGATTACACATAAAGGAAAGTGAGACAGCACATTTATACAAACATAATTGCACACTGCTGAGGTTTTGATTCATGGTGCAGGAGCTGTATATTATGAAAGACAGAAACTCTATATTACGCAATCAGACGAGAATTTTCAGATGTTTACTGCATTAATAAATGCAAATATAATGTAAATTGGGTAATCTTGTGGCTTTAGCACACTAAAACCAAACATACTGTACTGTATGCTAATATCTAGTGATCTAGATTGATTTTGATATCAGATAGGAGAGTAAGAACTGAAAAGGCTACAGATTGACAGTAAAGCTTAAACAGTGTTGAGCATTATGTCATATAATGGCATAACGATACTAATGTAGAGCAAACTATTACACACACATACTTCAAAGACAGATAGAAATCTCCATATGCATGTGACTTTTAATAACTGTTTCAAGTAATTTAATACCGTTTCCTTCAAAGACCAAACATCATAGGCATTATAAAATGTTGGAACTCTTTTGTTCAATTTTTTTTTTTTTAAATGTTGTAGCAGTTCTTTGAAAGAATGTATAATTTGACATTGTGTGCTTAGTATGAATAGTATTTTGGGAAAGGAATAGAGATGATAAAGTAAGTATTCCAGCTTGATTATAAAGTGTTTACAGATGTGCCAACAAAGTGAGCTGAACAATATGGAGATGAAATCTAGGACTGTCTTACAGTCTGTACTCGACACTGACAGTGTTGTGCATGTCGATGCCACAATAAAAAAAATACATCAATATCTTTTTATGTTTGAAAAACAGAAGAGGACCACCATACTGATATGATAGTTTGCAGATAGAGATTACTTTATTCCTGACTCAGTTATTGTTAGAACCAGCCATGTGTTGTCACTAACGTGCACCTGAAAATCCCCTTTAGTTTACTTCCATGCTGGAAAGCTTCTTGTGCATTTGGCCTTCTCGTTCCAAAGCACTGTGTGATAATAGCAATGTTCATAACACATGACAGCGGGATCACTTTTTTTTGTAAGTATATCAAAAATTTTATTCATTCAGCAACAGCACTGCAAAGCATGGCGAGTGTTGCTGTTTTTATGGTGTTTGTTCAAGGAAGGTGATGTTCCTGCAGCTCAGGTCTAGGGATTACTAGCTGTGTCTAGTAAGGGGTGACAACAACTCCTGTGGATGAGGATGACAAAAGAATAGTAACCTTTCAGGACGCACCACAGGTTGCGTGCACACACACACACACACACATGGACGAAGAGCACTGCAATATTCATACAATTTTATGAAAAAAATATGTATCTAAAAGATTGTTTAGGGTTTACATTTTGAAGTAGTGCATCAGAAAAGATCTGGGGCAGCTTATCCTAGACCATGAGCCCTTACACCAAATTAACCTAAAACATGCATTATATCCCCAAATTAATATACATAAAACCTTCTCTGATTTTGTTTAAAGCAACTTATGTCTGATTGAAGAACTACATCTCAAACACTTCACTGAAATAGCCATATTTGGGTATAGTTTTCAAGTTTCAGACAGGTTTTTTTTGTTTTGTTTTTGCTTTAAAAAAAAAAGAATCTTTTCTAGTGCATAGACAGTACTGTAATTGTGTTAAAACTGTACATATAGGCCTGTGTATGTGATGATAGCACTATGTGGGTAAAAGTTAAACCAGTGAAAGCCAAAGACAAATAAATAATGTAGATAATGTTATGAATCTGAATTATAGGCAAACTGCTTTCACCATCATGAATTAAGTCATAATGTGATGACATTAAAGTTGAACTTAATCTGGGACAGAATCCCAGAAAGATCTGCGATTGCATGTTATTCTCATTTTGATCTTTGATTGTTTAAGAGTTAGTGTATCCGAAGCCTTATCTATTTATGACTTTGTGTTTTATATAAGTAGCAGCTCTGAACAAAGCATCAGCATTTTCTATTCTCTTCTCTTCTCCTGAATATCAAATGCACACAATTTCTCAGTGGAGTTTCCATTATGGCAAGACAATTTACTAAATATTAGATGTTTAGACTGGACTAGTACAGGTGTCAAGCGATGAACAGGGATATCAGTACTTTTAGGAATCTTTCTACACCAGGAAGACACAAATCATGCCCAGCTGCTGATATAAAAAGAGCTCTATATGTGTATATACTACTTCCAGAAGCGTTAATAGGTTTCAAATCAATATGAAGTTGCTGGATTATTTTGTTGATGAACTATAGTCTGTAATTATTTATAAAATCAGCATTAGAAAAGCAAATTCAGCTTCTATGTGTGAACATTTTGTAAAGGGCTGGTCTACTCAAAATGCAGTTCAGTCCTTATCAGTTTAGTAAGCTGAATTTGTAAGCAGCTTTGCCTTCGCTACCCTCATCTAAGTTAGAGCCTCCTTTTTTGCCAACCCAGATATCTGACCCAGCATGTACACAGCATAAGTTAATGGTGGTCACACCCATGAGCTTTTAGGCAGTCCAGGAGGTACCTCACAGTTGTTTCAGCCTATTGGTTAGGGACTTCCACCAGGTCGAGAAATACAAAAGCATGATTGCTGCTTTTGCTGGACTTCAAGGAAACTAGAAATTACTGTAGTGAGTTTACTATCCTGATCTAGTTTGGCTCTAAATAATATATTTAGTTATATGGTCATGAGAGTTGTTCTGGCTTGTAAGTAGGGTGTGTTTTGACATATCCTTCTTAATTTCTCCTCAATGGATTTGTATAGGATTTGTTGAGCACCTGTTGTTGTTACCTGAATGGGAACACATTTGGTAAACACTGCTCACCAATCCTCCACATTTCCTTATTCCAATCAACTCTGTAGGAAGCCTTCAATTCCCCAGCTTCATTTTGATCTCTGCCTGTCTCTTTATCTCTGGCTATCTCTCCAGCCTCATGTTCATTTTCACCTGTCTCCCAATCTCTGCCTGTCTCTCCAGCCTTATGTTTGTTTTTGCCTGTTTCCCAGGCAGAGGCCTGTCTCTTCAGCGTCATCTCCATCTCTGTATTTCTCTTTGTCTCTCTAGCTTTATCATTGTTTCTGCCTCTGTCCTTCCTTTTCTCCATCCATGCCTGTCTCCCAGTCTTTGCCTGCCTTTCCATCCTCAACATCCTATTTATTTCTGACTGTCTCTCCAGCCTCATCTCTAACTCTGTATGTCTCACCATCTTTGCCTGTCTCCCCAGCTTCATGTCATCTCTCCCTGTCTCTCCAGCATTGTTTCTTTATCTCTGCCTGTCTCTCAATCTCTGCATGTCTCCTCATTTCTTGGCTCTCTCAGTCTATCCAAATCTCAAATTCTTCCTGTCTCTCCATCTTTTTCTCTAGGTATTTCTACAGGCACATCTAAATATCTGCCTCTCTCCAGCTTCATCTTCATTTCTTCTATTTCTCCAGCCTCAACTTCATCTTTAGCCAACTCTTCAGCCTCATCTACATGCTTACCCTTCTCTCCAGGCTCATTTTCATCTCTAACTAGCTCTTTAGCCTCATCTGCATCTCATCTGCATCTATTCCTTCTGATCTTCTCCATCTCTATCAGCCACGGCAAGTTTCTTATATCCCACTTATTCTCTAGTGCACTAAAAGATCATTGTGTATTAACAGCCAGTTTTCAGAGTGTAAATGTTATAGCCATAGATAATAGTATATTATATATCTCATATATGATCACATATAATACATTATGAAAGGACCTATAACACTATTTTCATTGCTGTTTACAGCCCTCATTGTAGCTGAGCACCCCTAGTAAGTTTAGATGCTTTTTGCACTGAAACCAGGCTTTTTAATTTTATTAATGACCATTTGCTAGCAGATGACTGTGCTGCAGAAAGCCTACCAGCAACTTTTAAGACAGAATATAGTTTTGCACTGCAATAGATTGGCATGCTGTCTAGGGTGTACCGCACCTCATGCCCTAGGTCTCCTGGGATAGGTTCCTGGCCCCCAATGACTCTGTACACAGGATAAGATGACATAGACGATGAGTAAGTGAGTGAATGAGTGCAGTTTTGAATGTTACTCGATGCATTTGTTTTTATTGGCTTTCTTGTATTGTGTATGTTTTTATTTTCATTCTGGTGATAGTAAGTAAACTGAACAGAACATAAGTGATTAAATGTGTAATTGCAGCTGCATATGTAGATCATAGATGTTTAAAGTTTGCTTGGGACATGGGGTTAGTGAATGATGGTAGCTAGCTAATAATGACACAGTAGAATGAAATACATGAGGGCTCATTACAAAGAAAAACAGGACAGTAAAGCAACCCTTGATCACTGGCATGAATCAGTATGAGCTGAAACATCTATGTTTAAAGTGTTATATAACTTGGTTTTGCGTGCTCTTTAAAAGCGGCCACTGTGCCAAGAGAGCTTGTGTTACATGATTAGAGGACAAGTGAAATGTAATGTCATAAATTGTCAAGTGCCATAAGTTGCCATCTGCCAAAAGGGAAAGCAGTGCTTTAGATATCTGATGCTTAACTTCTCTGATACAAACTGGCCTATAATGTAGTTTTATAATCTAATTAACAAAGTAAGGCTATATGCTTAAAAAATAAACAGCCTACCTCCTTGCTTAAAAAAGCTGTCCTTGACAACTTTCAATGAACCTAACCTTGACTAATTGTGACAAATTTAATTACAGTCTAATGCATCTTTTACCTAAATGACTGGACAATTTGGCCTTACTTATCATCCTGCCACTGACAATTTAATATACTGTACTTTTACAGCATTTATTAGAGTCTTTTGCTCAAAAATAATTTAAATAGGTAGCTGAGGCTCTGGGTTGCTGATTGGAGGGTCAGAGGTTCAAGCTCCACCAATGCCAGGTTACCGTTGTTAGGCAAGACCCTTTACCAAGTGCCCATATATAATACCCAGCCACTGGGCATCTTCAGTGGCAGTCCCAAACCCAGAGAAATGCATGAGTTAAACCTGTCAATCACTTGCAGATCGAATAATCCAATGTGAGAAAGGGAAAAAAAAAACACAAGGAAAATAATTCAAAACAATTAAGCATTAAGTGCACTAAAGGGCCTCCGAGTGGCGCAGTGGTAAAGTGCTCGCCCTATCATCCGGAGATTCGAGTTCGATTCCCGGGTGATGCTGTAACCTCTCGCAGCCGGAGGTCTAGAGAGAGCTGATTGGCCGAGCTCTCTCAGAGGGGAGGGATGATACGTATTTAGTGCTCCCACATTAATCACGTCTCTACAGCCAATCAGGGGCATCTGTGAGCTTGTGCACGCAGAAGGAGCGGATAGCGCTGTCGCTATCGAAAATATACGGTCGGCTGGCATCACGTGGTTTGGTGGAAACACATGACAGTCTTCGGCCCTCCCGACTGAGGGGCAGTAGTAGCCTTAATGTTGGGAGGAATTGGACACGACTAAATTAGGGAGAAAATTGGGGAAAAATCCCCCCCTCCCAAAAAAAAAAAGTGCACTAAAGTCTGTTTTCACCCTAGTACAAATTGGCTATAGTTGAAAAAATCCTGGTACATATATATTGATGTTAAAGTTCAATACCGAAATAGAATAAGTCCTGTACAAATCTTTCCATTAATGTAAGCCAATGTAGTCTCAAGCTCCATCATTACACATTTGTCATGGTTTAAGGTAGCATGAATTATTTGACATATTTGTGTGATTAGCTTTGTGATTAACATCTTGGACTTCATAATCAATGATGAACTGTTGAGTTCAATACCAACTAATAAAGGATTAGCTAACTTAAAGGATTTTCATGAATGCCAAATTTCCTGTGGAAATCCTCATAGGAATGATTTTCAAATCACATGATATGACTACCACCCATAGACTGCATGAATCTACAGTCTTTCTGGTCTCTACAGACCAGAAAAAAATCAGCGCCAGCATTGATTCAACATACAATTAATTCAGTCTTAAAACCATTTTGATCTACACCAATCCAAATCAATCCACCTTTATCTCATTCACTCATCATCTATACCACCTTATCCTGCATACAGGGTCAAAGGGGGCCTGGAACCTATCTCAGGAGATTAAGGGCACGAGGCAGGGTAGACCCTGGACGGAGTGCCAATCACATACACACACTTACATGCTCATTCACACACCATACACACACATTCACACACTTACAGTATTCACACCCTAAAGGCAATTTGTGAATGCCAATGAGCCTAATCTGCATGTCTTTGGACTGTGGAAGGAAACCGGAGCACCCGGAGGAAACCCACCAAGCACACCAAGAACATGCAAGCTCCATGCACACAGACTCTTGACTCTGGAGGTGCCAGGTGACAATGCTACCCTTGCACTTGCCGCACCTTTATCTATTTGTTGAATAACCAAATGTGGATTCTGTATATATCAGGAGGATTGTTGCCCTGCTAACTCATTTATGAAAGCCATCTATGCAGAGGTTCACAACTCGTAATGACAAGTGACAACACTGTAGCAGGTAATACTCAATAATCAGCAACATTAAATTCGCTCTTACACTGATTAGCAGAGATCAGAGTCCATGCAGTGCAACAGTCAGAGAGATTTAATCAGAGGCAATTATGCAGTGATTGCAAGGTGAGTGTGTGGAGTGAGCATGTTCGTGTTGGACGGAATTCAAAGAAAGCTTTCTTCACTAACATTTTCCATCATTTTCTTTATAGAAAAGAGAGAAAGAGAGGGAGAGAGAGAAATAGAGATAACAGTTAGGTATGCCACATAATGTATAAGATGAATGTACTGTATATTTTGTGCAGAGCGCAAGCAGGGACTGTGACAGGACTAACTATTATAACATAACTAAAAGTTAGAGCTAAAAGGAAACAGACATGAGGGATCCCTGGGAAGAAAAGCAACCAATCAGTCCACCATCAACAAAACTGAGTGACAAAGCAATTAATACGATTGGCGATGACAGCATCTAAACATACCACCATAATACCCATGTCCATGTGTCCCCCAGATCTGCACCTTTACCTAACTTTACAAAATTATTCACACAATGCCTGGCTAAATAAATAGTTTTTTAGCCTACACCTAAACACTGAGACTCTGTCTGAGTCCCAAACATTAATTGGAAGGCTATTCCATCATTTTGGTGCTTTGTAAGAAAAAGCTCTGCCCTTGCTGTAATTTTCATAATATGAGGTACTGACAAGCAGCCTGCATCCTTTAATCAAAGTTCAGGATAATAAAACTTTAACAGTTCACTTAGGTACTTTGGCACAAGACCATTTATTGCTTTATTCTGTAGATCAATAGTAGTATTTTAAAATCCATTTTAAATTTCATTGAGAGACAATGCAGTTTGGATAAGATATGGTTGATGTACATTGTCTGGTCATAATTCCTCTTCTACTCTTTCTTTTTTAATAGTTTTTTTTCTTGTTAGTACTGCTGTGGTTAATTAAATGAGCTATTATTAAAATATATGACTGGAGATAACAAATACAAAAGTTTGTTTCACTTGAATTAACACTTTCTGTTGGGTTTTATATTCGATTGAAATTAATGTGTTCTTGTGGTAACAAATGAGCGGTAAGGATTTCTTGCCTTTGCACATTTTAATTTCATATATAGCTGTTTGTTTTTCTTCACTGAGATTTGTCTTAAAATCTTACAAAATCTATACATATGTATCACATGCTTCTGTATAATCCTTTTCGATGTTTGTTAGAATATCTAGCATTTAGTGTAAAAAAAAGTATACAGTATATATATACTGTATATATAAATTGATAAATTTATTTATCAATTTATTAGTATTATTATTTGCAACTGTGATGAGAGAAAAATTTCTTTCTTTTTGTTTAAAGTGGTTATGATTCTGTAGCAGTCATAGGCAAAAAAATAAAATAAAAAACTTTCTGAATCACTATTTCATTAAATCAGATTACTAAACACTGAACCACCATTATCATATACAAATATTTTGGACACTGTATTTAGGCTATATAATATTCACATACCTGTGTTTAATATAAATAACAGGCTAATATCTGCATTAAGTCTGTTTAGATCACAGTGTTCTTGAATTCTCCGATTTGATTGAAGTCTCAGAAGGTGTTCTATTACACTGAAATAAATACATAAGAGATATAGCAAAATTTTGGGAGTAGCTTGACTAACAAGGGAACAGACCACACTTGGTCATGCAACTGCTTGTCAGGCTTGTTGCATTATTTATGAGCCTTACAAAATTTCAGGGGGGATACCCAAACTTCCATGCAGTTAAAGCTGAAAGTTTTAAATTTTTAAAGCCAATGTGGTACTTATCTTTGGTCTCAAATTTACCTTTTTTTTTTTTTTGATGATTATGGCTTATTGATGAAAACCCAAAACTCAGTATCTCAGAAAATTAGACTATTGTAAAAAAAATAGTAATAATAATAATAAAAGTTCAATATTAGAGGCTCATGGTGTCACACTCTAATCTCCCAGTCTAGTTCATTAATGGAAAGTTGAATAGAAGAAAAAAATGTGGTAGAAAAAGTTGCACAAGCAACAGGGATAACCGCAGTCTTGGGAGGATTGTGAAAAGAAGCCCATTAAAGAACTTGTGGGAGATTCATGAGGAGTGGATTGCACCTGGACTCAGTGCTTCAAGAGCCGCCACAAACAGACGTATCCAGGACATTGGCTACAACTGTCACATTCCTTGTGTTAAGCCACTCTTGAACCAGAGACCATGTCAGAGGCGTCTTATCTGGGCAAAGGATAAAAAAGACAAGACTGTTGCTCAGTGAGCCAAAGTCCTCTTTTCAGATGAAAGTAAGTTTTGCATTTGGAAATCAAGGCCCCAGAGTCGGGAGGAGGAGAGGAGAGGAACAAAATTTGCTTGGGGTACCATGTAAAGTTTGCGCAGTCAGTGGTGGTTTGAGGAGCCATGTCATCTGCTGGTGTTGGTCCACTGTGTTTTATCAGGTCAGATTTTAGAGATTTTTTCTGTCTTTTTCTTTGTCTTTTAAAGGTTGCCACAGCGAATCATCTGTTTCCATCTAACCCTATCCTCTGCATCATCTTATCACACATTAACTAACTTCATGTTCTCTCTTAATGGATCCATAAATCTCCTCTTTGGTCTTTCTCTAGATCTCCTGCCTGGCAGTTGCAACCTCAGAACCCTTACACCAATATATTCAAAATGTCTCCCCTGAACATGTCCAAACTACCTCAATCTGGCCTCTCTAACTATTTTAATGTACCTCCAAAACATAATTGTCTCTCCCAAAAAGAACATGAACATATTCATCTCTGCTACCTCCAACTTTGCCTCCTGTCTTTTCTTCAGTGCCACTGTCTTTAAGCTGTAGAGCCTTGCTGGTCTTGTACACCTTTCCTTTCTTTCTCACTGATACTCTTTTAACACACAACTACCAGAAATTTTTAGAGCACTTCATACTTCATGCCCTATGCTGACCAACCTTAAAGAGATGCTGATTTTATTTTCCAGCAGGAATTGGCACCTGCCCACACTGCCAAAAATATTAATACATGGTTTAAGGATTAGGGTATCCCTGTACTTCATTTGATCTAAACCCCTATACGCCCCTATACCCCAAGAGAATCTATGGGATATTGTTAAGAGGAAGATGTGAGACACAAGACATAACAATGCAGAAGAGCTGAAGGCTGCTATCGGAGCAAGCTTGGCTTCCACAACACCTCAGCACCTTCATGTAAAGGGAGCCTAGACCACGTATTGAGAGCTATACATGTTTTTATACTTTTCAGCAGTCCAACATTTGTGTGTTATAAATCTTTTTTGGATTTTCATTAGCTGTAAGCCATAATCATTCAAATGAAAAGAAATAAACATATATCATACATAGCATATTGTATAAACATACTGTATGTCAGTCTATGTGTGATGAATTTAAATAATATACGAGTTTTATTTTTTGAGTTGCATTGCAGAAATAAATAAACTTTTTGATGACTAATTTATTGAGATGCACC
Source organism: Clarias laeviceps (assembly GCA_030014305.1). Lineage (NCBI taxonomy): Eukaryota > Metazoa > Chordata > Actinopteri > Siluriformes > Clariidae > Clarias > Clarias laeviceps. The sequence goes on along the minus strand of JAQMYJ010000012.1, from coordinate 29,655,287 downwards.
TGTATATATAGTTCTCTTTTGGTGCAGCCGCAGGTAGTAGTCAAACGCGGCAACTGTGATGCCGATCCTGACTGGAGAAGGAGGCCTTAACATTGGGGCAGCGGCCTTTTCCTTTTTGGCAGCTGAATCGTAATAGCTGGCTCTGAGTGAAACATAAAGTGCAAGGGCAGCTCATGTAGTTCTTCAGCTTCTATCTCTCTGGCAGGCGATCTAACAGCTGTGTATGTCCGTATGCCTTTAAAGTCTCTGGGACGCATGGCATGGCCTCTTTCATGTGCCATTCTAACTGTTAACTTCCACACGCTTTATCCCGACTTCCGGACCCCAAGCAACGCTACATGACTTCCTTTTAAAGAGCTAAGCAAGCCTGAGGTCCTTATCTGATGATCTGTCACCAACCGTGTCAGATTTAGGCAGAATGCCAAGTCTCACACACACATATATACTGTACAGAATGGTCAGCCATTCTGGAATAGTTCTTGCAAGAACAGTATAGTCAAGTGCATTTGCAAAACCCATCAAGCACCATGATGAAACTGGCTCTCTTGAAGAACATCCCAGGAAAGCAAGACCAAAACGTACCTGTCCTGCAGAGGAGATGTTCATTTAGAGTTACCAGACTCAGAAATCACCAATTAACAGCACCTCAGATGAGAGCCATTATGAAGGCTTTACAGAGCATGTTAATATCAACCGTTCAAAGAAGATTATTGCTTATTTTGAATTCCTTTACCATAGAAAGAAATACAAATCAGGACCATGGAATTAGATGGTGTGTCCAAACTTTTGTGTGTGCGTGTGTGTACAGTGCTGACAGAAAGTGTTCAGAGTAGAAACAGGGTATTATAGTTTTTGTTAAAAGACTAAAGTATCCCATTTACATATGTATTCACTTTGCTATGACATTTGGAATTTGAACCAGCTTTGTCCATCCTACTCCTACCAGTTGTCCTTGTGATGCTTATACAACTTGACTGGAGTCCCATTGTGCCTAGTTGAATTCATTGGACGTAATTAGGAAAGGCACACACCTATCTATGTAAGGTCTCCAGTAAACCGTGCATGTCAGAGTGAAAACAAATCTTGAGTTCGAAAGAATTATCTGTAGACCCACAAGACAGGATTGTGTCAAGACACAGATCCGGGGAAGGATACAATAAACTTTCTGGAGCATTAAAGGTACCCAAGAGGACAGTAGCCTCCATCATTCTCAAATGGAAGTGATTAGGAACAAACAACAGTCTTTCCAGATCTGGCCGCACAACCAAACTGAGTTATCAGGGATGAAGGGCCTTGTCAGAGAGGTAACCAAGAACATAAGGGTCACTATAATTGAGATCCTGAGTTCCCTTGTGGAGATGGGAAAGACTTACAGAAGGACAGCCAGTTCAGCACTCCACCAATCAGACCTATATGGTAGAGTGGCCAGACAGAAGTCAATCCTCACTAATAGGCAGATGACAGCCAGCTGAGGGAATCTCAGATGATGAGGAACAAAATCCTCTGGTCTGAGGACACAAAGATTGAACTATTTGAAATCAGGAAATCTTTCTTAACCAAGTATTAAGTGTGAGGGGTCTGAATACTTATGTAAATTGGATATTTCAGTCTTTATTATTTAATAAATTAGCAAACAAAAAAAAATGTGTTTAAACTTTGTCATCGTGGAGTACTGTGTGTAGAATGATGAGGGGAAAAAAAGATTTTAATATATTTTAATATGAGTGTGAAACATAACAAATTGTGTTTTTTATTCCATGAAGGTTTAAGGGGATGAGTAGAACCGATAAAAAATAAATAAACATGTAAACAGGGCCAACATGATAAATACATATACTGTACCCTCTATATATACTAAACACTAAGCATCGTTGTCACATCCACTTTATGAGGAATACCTATGCACCTGCACATTATAAACTCATTTAATCATGTGGCAAATACATTAACATAAACCTTCTAGCCAGAACTACTGTGAAAGCTGCTGTTATAGAAAATGAACACCTTCTGAGACTTCGATCAGATCATAGAATTCAAGAGCACTGCAATATAAATAAACCTAATACCTGTTATGGAAGTATTATTTAGTTTAAACACAATTATTATAATATTATACAGCCTAAATATATGTGTTTGTGTGTATGTAAGTCTATAAATGTAAGAGTCTGGTAGCTGCTGTTTACCTCATTGTGGTCATGGACCATTCTGTGAGTCCTTGACCTGTTCAGGATGATGAAGGGGTTTCTTTTTCTTTGCAGCAGTTCATTCCCCCATGAGAGCAATAGCAGGGTAATGAAGTGGCTGAATCATGGCAATGCCTCACACACCCAAGCAAGCAGATGTCAGAAAGCCCCTCAAGCATGGCCTATACAGCCCCCCGAGACAAAGTGGCTGGAAAAAGTTTCCCGGACAGGGTGAACCCAGACTCTATATGTTTGTATGTCTTACTAATAAGTATAGGTGTAAGTAGATTAATAAGTATAGGCTTATATTGAATTCCAGATGTGACATTGTGACCCACAGTGGCATGTATACGCTCCAGCCTGTCTCCTAGCTGCTAATCTAGAATGTTCTCTGCCTTCCTAGCCGGTCCTCACCACGGCTTTACCTGGGCTCAAGGCCCATTTAATCCGAAATTCATTTCTCAGTCAGAGAGCTGAAGAAAATTGAGCCAAGGAGTAATGAGGTATGGAAGACAAGCAAACCATCATGTCCTAGTGCTTTATTGAAAGGAAGATAGGAATTCAACGACAGCTTCCAGCATTGTCAGTTTCTTCCATGAATTTTAGCCTGTTATCTTGTGCTAACCACAAATACAGGCCAGTGAAGTAGCTAATTTGCAGTGTCTCCCACCTTCTGGCACAGGAGCAGGAGAGTGTGAGGAATGGGCTATGTATTAGTGTAACTGCATGAGTCTAAGCCATAACAGGGCGCAAGAGATTAAAAGTCTGCCAAAATATACTTGGGAAGGCCAAGGCAAATGTTTTGAGTTTTTTTCCCTTCATTTAGAATGGGGGGGGGACAATGACAGTTGCACTGCTTGCCTTGTTTTACTTTTTCTGCTGATGGTTTGCATCTTATTTATGCATAGTGTTAAAATTGACTCTTTTTTGTTATTACTCATTATTTATTAAGTGTGCCTAGGCGCACTTATTACTGTTTCCCCAGAAATCCATTGCGCAATCCATTTATTATTCCCTAAAATTTTGCAGTGTTTCTCGTTCCGCAGCTTTGAGAAAACCCTCATGTATGTTACACCGTACCGTGCGGCTCGCTCTGGAATGGTGTGCTATGAGGGGGTCGTCGCGCGGTGCTCCCAAAATCCCCAAAAGACCGCCCCAAAAAGTCCCATAGACTTAACATTGAGGCCGGCCTCAGCTGTGACATCATAGTTCCGTCGAAGATGCTGCACACAGTAGAACTGACCCGGCAGTCGCATAGGCACATTTAAAATTTCTTCAGGAATTTTCGCTCTCTAGTTACTCTTACTATTATTATAAGTTTCACCCTCATATCTCAGGAGATTTAATAGGGAATCCTGCTTGTGTACAGCAAAACTCCACATCTTAACTGATGAAAATATTTGGCATATTGTTAATCTTTTGCAGTATTTTATCATTTAAGATTACAATAAAACAAATATAAGATCATTAGTAGTGACATGATCTGAATGATGAATAAGACACTATAAAGCTTGGAATCGATGGAAAATCTCTAGAGAAAGGGGTTGAAAAGCGTATTTTGATATATTGTGCAAAACCCTATTATGATAAAACTCTACATGAGTTGAACTGTATTCAAATGGTCTCACTTGCTTTGATGTTTTGTAAGATAAAATTTATGTAAATCCTGTACTATTTCAGTGTACATCGAACAGTGTTTGGCTATGTGTGTGGCTAGAGAGCTCCAACGTAAAAATGTAATGATATTTGAATAATATGGAATGGAAATCTTTTTTTACAATTTAAGCATTACTGTAATTTTACAGGATAAATGTAAAAACACTTTCTTGATGTTGCCACATCCGATCATTTGATCCGCAGGTTACTGGCACAATTTATGCCGAATGCACTTTATACCGCAACCCACCCATATCTTCAGACTTGGGACTGGCACTGAGGATGCCCTGTATTTCCAGGGGCTGGGGTTTTATATATGGACATGAGGTTAAGGGCCTTGCCAAAGGGCCCAACAGTAACTTAGTAATCCAGAGTCTCAACCGGCTAAGCCACCACACAACACCACCCAATTAATCCATACATTTCGCAAGTATTTCAGATGACTGGCATCTTCCTATCCAGTCAGGAGATGGTGCATACAGTATCTCCACAGTGGCAACACTATGGAATAGGTATAGAGTTTTTCTGGAGAAGGCCAAGTCATCAGCAGCATCCCATGCATGTTTCAATAACCTTTCCCTAAATGTCATCCTGAACACATAGATTATTAAAGAAGCTTCAGCATTGGCCTGCATATCAAAAAATGTCTGGGACAACTCTATGCTGAACATCAACACCAAGATGTAGGGATACCAAGCTAGCTCGCTGCTTTATGACATAGCGTATGGAGCCCGTACCTCTGCCAAAAACTGAAACCCAATGCCTTGCACTTCCTTAGAAGGATTCCTTAGAAGCATCACCATATTCCAAACAAGAATGTTCTGGCAGAGGCAGTGTTTGCTTTGCTCATGCATTTGCATTTATTTGGCTATGTCAGTTACATGCAGGATGGTCAAATCCCCAAGGGTATACTGTATGGTAAGCTGGCCACTTGTGCAGAAAGCAGATAGTCTTTGCCACAAAGAAATTATTTTCTGTAAATGTGATCTAATGGCAGACATCATTTCAAGCTGTAGTTGCAGTCCACAATAGTTAGATGCTTGTTGTCTAGACATTTGGACATGCAGGAAATGGAGAGAGCATTAGTGGAATGAGCAGAAAGAGGGCAGACTGCAGAGGGCAACACCAGAAAAGGCACCCAATGGGCTGGATGTGGACAACACATACAGCAACTGCATCAGAGCCTGCCACCCGGCACGTAGCACAGAGCCCTGTGCTACGTACATGCCTGGTGCCAATGAGAACATTAGAAGTCTCATTGGACCACTTTCTTGATCCATATCTGTCACAAATCTTTTTTTTCACCAAATAATCGAGCTGACAACTGTATACGACAATCTGTACCGGTCATTAGGGTAGCCAGTAATGAGCTGATGTCCTTGAGTCTGCACCTTCATTTGTCAACTTACAGTAGTCTACAATTACTTCATGATTAAATGAGTTTTGCTTGGAGTATCAAGCTTAATATTGCATTCTTTTCTTCTTTCTTTATTTAAGTATTCATTATTCCCATGCTACAAAAAAAAGCTTAAAAATGCAATCTTAGTTTTATAACACTTATTTTCAGAAACATATTAATATATTATATATTAAAAGACAACTAAACTAGATTTGTTTTGTTTTTTGGCAGAAAAAGACCAAAAGAATTACCAAAAATTAGAAAACAAAACATAAAAAAGTTAGAGATGCCATATATGGCAGTATAATTGTCTTGCAGGTATAGTGGGTGATACATGAAAACATTTACAAGAGTGTAAACAGGTAGTTGGTGTTTCATTAGAAAAAAAGCTAAATAAAGCATCAATCACCATATAAGTTATTCTAGAAACGGTGTCAGCTTGATACTTTAAAATGCTATTTTATCAGCCTGAAACACACTGGCCTCCTTTAAAAACCCTTTCTTACATTAGGGCACATGGGTTGAAAAACACTGGTCCAACATACAATAAAGCTTCATGTTAGTGTTACTAAGCTTTCAATTGAAATTGCTATCAATACAATTAATTGCTTGGAATTACATTTAGTTGCCACTATACATTATGAGCTCACCTTGTTAAGAGCCATTCATTTTGTGGTCTTAAGTTTTGGTAGGTAATTTTGTCTGACATCTGACACTGGGTCGCTGTCTTCAACAACTTCTGATAGCTAAAGCATTCTTAACCTGCTAGTTGTGCTCACCTTTTTAGTGTAATTTTAGAGTTTAAAAGTAAAAATTTAAGAGTAAAAAGTAAGAAATTTGTTAGAAGCTGACTTCTACAGCTTCTCTCTAGAAGCTGTTTCTGCTTTTCCTTTTATTCTTTTCTTTTTTAATCCTTTTTTTTATTTCACTTTCTTGAAGAACGACATGAGTCACTGTGCACAAGGTGTCAGCAGTCACCTAGAAAAAATAAGTTAGCTGTGCTGCAAGGGCGAGTCTGACATTTGCTCATTTGTAAGAAGTGAAAGTGGCAACAAAGAGCCTCCACTATTGTTTGGAATCAAAGTTCAGCCACCCAATTGATTTATTCTGGCAGTTTAATTATGACACTAATTGCTTTGCAAACAATTGCAAACAAAAACAAAGCTTTTCATTTCAGGTTTGTATTGAAGCTCTAGGTAGTCAGTTGAACTTTCTTCCCAACTTTGACGTCCCTTCTTTGCTTTAGGATGAGGCTGTGCTACTCAACCACTGGTGCAGACCACATTGTCTTATGAGATCCCATATGAAAAACAGAATTTTCTTCAGATAGCATTAAAAAGTACACTGTACTGTACATCTCCTCACATACCCATGAGTATGCTTGTAGTAAACTTTGTAATGTTATTCGAATGAATCTTGTCAGATCTGAGAACAGTGTTGGAATGTCTCTACTTGCAGGAAGTTAAATAAAATAAAAGTAAAGAATATAACATCAAACAGGTTCTATATCTCTATTGCCTTTCACTGCAAACACTCTAGCCTGCCATGGAGTGATTAATTCTATCCCTCTAAGATAAACCTTCCGAGTGCCTTTTTCATGCTAAATTCATCATTTAGGAATTGACAACAAACATTCCTTGATACCTTATCGTGTCGTGTCGAGAGAATTGTTTGTTGACTTTGCTTTTTCTATCCCCTCATACATATTTTGCCTTTTTAAAATCATTTTTCTTTCGTTATTCATTCTCTCTAGCTGTCGTGTCACAGACCATTATGCAGCTGTAGTGTTTTCTCTCTCTTTTTTACTCTGTCGCTCTTTCTACGCCAGTGTTAGTGCCACCATATCAATACATCTTAGAAACTCGCTCAGAACGTGAGAGGAACTTGAGTCAAAGTGGAATGGAGTAAATTACTAAAATAGGAAAATGTCTTTCCTGTTAAACAGGATGAAGGGACTGTAAATATCATAAAGACTTAATGTGTCCATTATAAGCACTTTGAAGGAAATGAGGATTGATATCCTTAAGGTGAGCTACCATGCAATTTCCGTTTGATAAACAGGATGTGATGGTGTTGATTTTTACCTCTAATCTAACTTAAATCCTGTAAAAATAACTCAAGGCCCGTGTAGGCAGATCTTAAGGGAAAATCCGGTTTAATGACAGCAGATATATATATGTATATATATTTGTTCAGAAAGTCCTTAATTCAGTATAAAATGACAGTAATATCTCTAACAATGTTTAAATCTAGAACTGTGGGATTTTTATTCACCTCTTTTTACGTGAAATCTAAATGTCAAAAATAAAACGTGAATCGCAGAACTGGAGAACAACTTCACTCTGATTTCTTTTTGGCATTGGGACAGGAAATAAAAATGATGGTGTCCATAATGATGTTTGCATGAATTCTAGGCAGAAAATTCTAGCCAGTTAAAATGATAATCAAACAAAAATGTTTCAACTAAAATATGCTCCTGGCTCGTGTACAAATGTAGCATCAACATGCAAATGAAACACATACTGTTTTAGGAAAACAATCAATCGCACATTGATGTAATAAAACCAAAGTAATTTCCCAGACATTAAATTATTTGCAATGATTCATTAATGAACAAAAACGAGGGTATACAAGGTTGTTCAAATCAAAGCCAGACTTTTGGTTGTGCAGAATAAAAGAACACAGTTATGAAAGTAAAAACTCCCTTTATTTCTCTATATAATCCCCTGCTACACTAATGCACTTATCTCAGCGTTTCCCAAAGTTTTCTCAGTACACAAGAGCCATGATAGGACTGCGTGCTGAAACGCTAGCCTCACACTCCACCCACTGTACTACTGAGAAGGTCCTGTGTGTGTTTGGGGGGGATTGGGGGAGGGAAGGGGATGAGAATTATCTGTTCATGAGGTTAGGACTCATAACAAGATATAAAAATTGCAGCTTTCCTTGTGACTTGATAGCTGCTCTTATTTGTTAGAATTTTGCACAAGATTAGAGTTTCCTTTCGGGGACAGCTTAATCTTGCATGTAATGAAGGAGGCTCATTTTGTTGGAGTTCTTAAAAATTTGCTTCCTAAATTGTTCCAAAAGTGAAAGATGACTCATGCAAATTCCTAAGGATGATATTGCCTTGAAGGATCCTGCTGGCTGTATCAGCTGGAATTTGAGCTTTGGACTTTCCAATGTCAAAGCCGAAGGACAGCCGCTAAAATCGTTGGGTTTGTCGTGATGGTTATCATAAGCTCTTAGCCTGATCCCCTCACAGCTCCTCTTCATTTATGCGCAAAGGAGAGAGGGGAGTGCAGAAGGTCAAACATGGAGGGAGCTCATGCAGCGTTGATGGAGATGAATTATTTTGAGTTGTATGGGGAATTGCTTTTCTCCTCGCTGATTGAATTCAAGGCCATGGATCAAACCAACCATCTAAACATCTCTCTCTCCCTCTCTCTCTCTCCCTCTCCATCTTACACACAGAGTACAGCTGACATATACTACAGAGTATTATGCTGTTTTAAACAGGGTTTGTTTGTTTGTTTGTTTGTTTGTTTGTTTGTTTGTTTGTTTGTTTCTTTCTTTCTTTCTTTGATGAAAACAAGGTTTATAATTGTTTTCCTGGTCAGTGACATAATGCACACTGATCTAAAAATGCATTTTGACTTCTTGTGGGCATAGAGAGAAAAAGGTGTGTGTGTGTGTGTGTATGTGTGTGTGTGTGTGTGTGTGTGTGCACGCGTGTCTATGTGTGACCATGTGAATGTCACTTGTCTCATCTTATTCACATATTCATTGTCTGCTTCCCTGAGGGGCACATGGATAGACAAGGTGGCGAGTACAGGGAGACACGAATGAGGAAAGTGTGTCGAGAAAATAAGAAAAAAGAGTCAGCTGCCTTCTTTTGTCTTCACTGGTGCATCCTCCTGGGGCAGAGGTAACGGCAGATGTGTGAGCTTAGGTGTGACCCTAACAGATGCTGACTATATAATAAATTAAACAGAGACAGACTTTGGGCAGTGGAAGATTAATTAGGATATTGCAGTGTGTGTGTACATTGAAGATGCTGTATCTTGATGCCATAATCTATAGTATATTTGTGCAAAATAATAAATGAGGTTAAATAAGATGTGCCCCTATTTACACCAAGTCCTAAGATTAAAAGTCACATAATTTTTGCCTGAAGAACTAAAATTTTGTAAGAAAATTTACAACATACCAAGCCGAACCAAGAGCTGGCTTGCATACTGGCATAATGGGAGCCATTCAAAAACTTGTTTTCGTCAGTGGAAAGCCAAGCAAAGCAAGTTTCCTTTTTTTTTGCATTTTGTGAAGAAGTAGAAAAGGGAGCCACTTCCAGGTTCGTTTTAAAGCAGCTGGTGCCAAGAGGAATCATAAAATAAGGTCAAGTGTGGTTTAATGTCTATTTATTTATTTTACTTCATTTACATGTCTTTTCTTGTTTTGATTGTTTTTATTTGCCAAAATATGATTATAGTGTTGTTTTATAATGATTATAGTGTTAAAATTGGTAATATTGGCATATTCTGGGGTGGCTGGAATAGAGGATCTGCATTTACATTATTACTTATGGGAAAATGCGTCCAAATGCAAAAATTTGCCTTAAGAACTCGCCTTTGGAACAAATTCAGGGGCAGTTCAGTGTAATCTGTGGGAGAAAAATATTACAAGTTAGACTACTAAGATATGATGTTTTGTATTAGATAGACAGAAACAGTGAGTGGATTAAAGGAAACTTTTCCTCTCCCTCAGCCTGTCTGTCATGGTCTCTACCAGAACAGAGAACAGAAAACGTGCTTCTCATTGGTTGGGACTCACAAACCAGGACAGCATCTTGCCGGGGGCAGCACAATGTGGGGAAAAGTAAAAGCAAAAAACATCACTCATTTGAATGTTACACTTTTTTTTTATGAGTGTTTGGGTCAATCAAGCTCATTATTGCCCTGATTTTAGTTTGTGAGTGAGGCAGGGGAGAGACTGGGAGGGTCTCTCACTCAGAAGTAGAAATAACTTATACTGTAGTTATTTTTACTACAAAACTTTAGGTAATCCAAATAAATAGCAAATAATATTTGCTATATTATTTATAATAATATTTATTATTTATATTAAATAATAATATATATTATTTATAATTATTTATAAACATACATTATACAGTATATACAATTTTCACAAATAGCTTACTTGCCCAAAAAGCTCATATAAATTTACTATAGAATGAGAAAATATCATGGGGCATTCAAGTAAAACCAGGTAAAATCTTTTTTGCGACTGAAGGCATAAAACCAATAAAAATTAAATTAAAAACACCTGCCCCATCCTTCCTCCTTCACCCATTTTTTATTTCCGTTTCTGGAAATTGGCAACATTTAGTAAATAGCTGCTAAATGCTAATTGCTAACCTAGGCCTTCTTAAGAGCTAAAGAAGGCCAGGTTAGCTGTTTGCAGTTAGACGCAATTCTTTAGCCAAGCCTTATTTACTGTAGCTCTTAAAATGGCATTATGCTTAAGAATGGCAGAACTGGGCAGAGCCTAGCATTGAGCCGAAGGAAGAGATCTTGGTATATGAGGTCATGATAAGGGGAAAATCTGATTAGCCTCTTCAAGAGGTTTATAGTTATCAGATTCTAATTGAATGTGCACAACAGCAGAGTCCAGGTCCCAGGAGGTTAAATTAAAGACAGGTCTGAAAAGATGTGCAGGAATTCTACAGGAATTAAATTAACTGCTCTTTAATTCAATTCAATTCAATTCAATTTTATTTGTATAGCGCTTTTAACAATTGACATTGTCCCAAAGCAGCTTAA
>JAQMYJ010000012.1:29621280-29633709 GCA_030014305.1 Clarias laeviceps | reverse complement strand
CAAACAGGAAGTTAATATCACCAACCATTCCCATTTTATTAAGGTGTATCCATATAAATGGCCCACCCTGTAGAACAATTTCATTATGATGACCTAATAATGTCATTAATAATAGTGAAATAATGTTGTTCTATACATATATAACAGGTGATAACAGGTAATAGCAGAAATAATAATAATAATAATAATAATAATAATAATAATAAAAAAATATATTTTTCACATGTAAAAAGATTTTTTCGCATATCCCAGTTAGGAAGCTGGGGTCAGAGTGCAGGGTCAGCCAGAATACAACACCCCTGAAGCAGATAGGGTTGAGGGCCTTGCTCAAGGGCTCAATAGTGGCAACTTGGCAGTGCTGGAGCTCGAACCCTCGACCTTCCAATCAGTAACCCAGTAATCCACAGCCATGACTGTTTGAGCCTTAAACCCTGTCTTAGGTGCACCCACAAGCAGGTAGGGACACGAAACAATTTTTAAAAAATTATTATTATTATTATTATTATTATTATTATTATTATTATTATTATTATTATTATGAAGTAAATTTTTTTCTTAGTAGAAAAGCAACATACTAACATACTGTACTGAGGACTTCTTGGTAACAGAGAAGTCATCAAACCGAGCACTTTCCATCCCACTCACGATCCATAATAGTGAAAAATTATTCATGCAACAACATATTTAAATTCTATTAAATAAAACATCAGTGTTTACATTGAAATGATTACACTGAATTAAGTACATTACAAGCTTATTTTTTGGTATGTTAAAGCTAAGGCCAGAATCATTTGGTTGAGTGTGTGATTAAAAGAAGGTAAGATAAATGAATTCCCACCATTAGAGCCAGCACATGCAAATGTGTCTTCATTTAAATTTTGCATTTTTAAACAAATCCACATATTCTCTATCCAAAAATCCTTTTCTTTTTTTTTTTTTACTTTTCCTCCAAAGTAATTAAATAACAAGGTGCTGGCTGCTGGAGTAAGAGATAAGTGCTGGAGGGAAAGTTTTAGCATATTAATTAGCTGTGATTTAGTATCAGCTTCAGCCCCAATAACGACCTGGAATCAATTGCCTTTTACAGAGGACACACTTTCTTTGTGTTTGGGCCAGCTCAAAACATTATAGTTTTGACATTTATCTTAAATTCTTTACAATGTGAAGTGTTTTCGTTTTTGTGTGTTTTTTTGTTTTTCCCTACTCTGGGCCATTATACTTGTTTACGACTTTCCAGGATTAGTCCTAAAAATTCAAAAATGCAACAAAATGATGCAAAATATGCAGCAATCACACCCTCAAAGGTGTCTGTATCATTAACTGAATGCCAAACTGCACCGTAATAATTATCAGCAAGTCCTTTACGGTAAAACTGCATAAGTTTTAATTTTTGTGGAGAATAATGTAATTTTGTCCCGGACACATGAGCAGTGCATTTCCTTTCATGCAAAAATCATTCATTCTCAGACAGGTGGGTTGATTGCTTGGTTAACACCAAGTGCTCATGCAATTATCTCCAATCAGATGACTCACACCATGAAAAACACATCACAGATAACACCCGGCTTCTACACCCTCCTCACTTATTCGCTACACCCCCACCCGCCACCCCACTTTGTCTGCCCTCTGTGGCTGTACTTATTCTCTTGCCACCCCCAAAATTGGCTCTGCAATCATCCGCTATTCATTTTGTTGTGTTTTTTTCATTTATTTGCTCCTTCATGCCCTTCTTATCCTTACTCCTACGCTCTTTTCCCATCTAAGAATCATCATGTTTCTCACTATATTCTTCTTGTCAGCTCCTTTTTGTCTCCAGATGCACCCTAGTAGCGCTTCCTGCTGCACCACCTCCTGAGGCTGTTTATTATCACCCCACGAGCACAGTGTGTGTGTGTGTGTGTGTGTGCATGTGTGTGTGTGTGTGGACAAATATATTGCATTAGCTTGCTAAACTAAGTCTTAATGGATCTAAAATGACAGCTTAGGTGTAATGAAGCTATATTCATGGCTAGTATCATGCTTGGTGAGGATGCATGCTGGTTAGAATGGTGATGGGTAAGGTGTTTTCATTCAGTTGTTAAGTGAATAATAGTCGCAAGCTGGGTGGACAAAAATTGGCACTAATAACTTAATAATACAATAACAGTTACAGCTGTAGCATGTGCCTGACCCTGTCTGAGTAACTGCATATCAACAGGCTTTTGTTTTTGTTGCTTTCAAATAAAGGTAGGAATTTAATTTGTCTTTTTTTACCTGATGAAATAAAATAAAGAAGAAGGCTTTATTTGCCACATATACATGATAGCACAGTCAAATTCTTTTCCCAAGCAGAAATGGTTAGAGGATAAGCCCCAACAATGGCAGCCTGGAGATACTGGATTTGACCACCAAACCTTCTGATTAGTAACCCAAAGCCTTAACTGCTGGATCACAAAGTGAGGAGAACCAGCCAGCAGTTTAACCTATTATTTTCTTATCCATCCTCAATATCCTTTGACCACTGGCCCATGTTTAATGAAGTGTTTTCAAGTTAACAGATGCATCTTTTTACTCATTTAAATCAGTTTTTAATTCAGCACTAGATAGAATTTTATTAGACGTTGGCTAGTTAATGGAAGATCTACTGGATTTGATCCCCATCTAACCTGGTATTAACAAAAAACCCTAGGCTTTGTTAAATATAGCCAGGTAAGGTTAGCAAATGAGATAATTCATCTCAATCAAAGAACAAAGCATCCTGGCCATCTAAGAAGGCACCTCATTTTACACAGGTCATTACTCATTTCAGTATATTTAAAGATTTTCTTTCTGAGGTAGGACCAGGATTAAATTATACAAAGGTAACAGTAGTTGACATAAGACACCAAAGATTTTAGGATTGCTTTTAACTAGTTTGGGTAAATTTTACTAAACCTCATTTTTCATTTACTTTTAAGCTGTACTCCTTAATAAAAATAATTAATAAACCTTATACATTGTAAATGCATTTAATGAATGACTTGAGTGAAGATTAATTTCACATACTGTATATTTCATGTGTATATATACTGTATATATATATATATATATATATATATATATATATATATATTGTATATATATTTCATGTGTACAGTACATCACATGAAAATTAGGTAACAAAACAGTGTATAGCTGTGGAAAGTTCATATCTTAAAGTGGCCTTAAAGGTTTATGAAGTCAAGTACTAAATGCTTTCTTATTTTTGTGAGTTTGATCACCAATTATGCAACAGCAAACAGCCAGCCTGTCTGGTTTGATTGCACAGAAAACAGCACAAATCACAAAAAAAAGTGCTGGCCATGAGAGGAAGGCACCACTGTGCAAGGGGTCCAGCATGGAAAAACCCCAAGCCTGTCAAGCAGGCGTCCAAACTCCCTAAACTCCACTCTAATCAAGCACATATGGGACATGCACGATATACAAGTCCACGGAGGCCCCACCCGGCAACCCACAGCACCCAAAGGATCTGCTGCCAAGGTCCTGGTGCCGGACACCACAGCACACCCCCAAAGACCATACAGAGCTAGAGCTACCCCAGTGGCACAAGGGGAGCCCAAAAGCTGCATCGTTATAATATTAATGTTATTGATGTTATTGCTGATCGGTGTATAGTCAATCATGTGCTGTCATATTAGAGGGCGTAGTCAGCATCAAATAAGCAAAAGAAGCATGATTAAGAGTTGTGCTAATTAGAATCAGCTGGTTTAGTTAATGGATGGAACAAATATGTGGTAGGATTTTAACTTTCTGAACATAGATTTTCCACCTTTGCACAAAGATATCTAAAGCTAACAAATTCTTAAGTCTCATCATCGTCTATACCGCTTAATCCTGTATTCAGGGTCACGGGGGGCCTGGAGACTTAGGGCACGAGGCGAGGTACACTCTGGACAGGGTGCCAATACAAATTCTTAAGTGAACTGCAGCCATCTTTTTGACACAATGCCCAAATGGAACCAGCAGGTTTTGAAGAATAAAGGACTTCATACTAAATATTGATTGCTATATAGCCATTTCATTGCATAAAATAGCAAATGAATCTGATTATCCGATTGTCTATGAGAATGTCAATAAAAGATTTGACCATCTTTAAACATATTTAAGAGAAATATGTAAACTATTGTGTTCAAAATACTGATGTTAGTCTTGTGTTTAACTCCCCCAATGCAAAAAAGAAACTATTAAAATGTTTGTGTTTTCCTGTGATTTAATTTAAAACTCTTTATAGAATGCAACATTCTAATACTGTATGTTCTCATCTTCACTAAATCACCTGTGTTTACAAGTGATGATGATAAATACAGAGAAGGTTTTTCAAGCCCTGTTATTGAAATGAGATTTATGGGTGCCATTAATAAGTATGCTATGAATAAATAAAGTGTCACTGAGGATGAAATGAAAGATCTAAACCAATAACATCATCAATCTCAAATTTCCAGGCATGACAAAAATAAACAAAATAAAGTCAAATGAATTAAACAGTGCTTTTTAGAATATAATATTTTCATTCATTTGAAACATTGAGGAATTCAGAAATAAATCATCTGTCATAGAGTGTAGGCTGTAGTGTATCTCAATAGAATAACAATAAAATGGACTTGTAGTGAAGCTTAAAATAGAAGCAGGTGTACTAACTAAACCCTATCACAGCTAAATGGAGCCAGAGAGAAAAAGTTTACAACAGAGAAAAATTGCTGGCTAGTCCATTAACACAAGCCTTCTGTTTTAATGTGGATCAATAAGGAGATCTACTGCTTGTCCGAGCCTGAGAAAGATCAGCTTCAACGAGAAATAAAATCATGCATAAAGTATGCCGATTCTCACACAGGTATAGAGTGTATATACTGGATTATTAATGGTACTTGTCACAGGGTGCCTAAGACATGTCACAGGCCACTGTTAGCTAAAGTAGCACTCTTTTTACAGCTTCTGTAAACCTAGACCTTTAAAATTACCAACGCACTTTTCTCTGTTCAGTAGCACAAATTCTCAGGAAGGCTGAATATCCATTATAGTTGTTAGATGTTCTCCTGTGAGCTGAAAGAAATATGCACATTTCCTCTGTTCAAATAATTCTGACCATTTACCCCTCCACCACACACACACACACACACACACACACACATACACACACCATAAAATATTGCCCAAGCAAATTCCTTCAAGAATTGCAAGATAGAGAGAGATGAGGAAAAAGTTAGAGAAAATGTGTGCGGGTAAGAGTTCTGAAGGGAAAAAAAGACAGAGGATGTAATAGAAAAAGTAAAGTATGACATTAAAAAAAATGAAAAGAGAACATTGAGTTACAGAAATAGTATTCTGTGAGAAAAAAATTTAATGTGTCCAAGTGTGTGAGAGATAGATTTGCACAGAGTGAGAGTCAAAGGATTTTAGACTTTTGCAGTATAGGATTGGGTATAAGACACCCTGGGGCACTTATTTACTAAATGTTTGCATATATAAATGAATGAACAAAGCGAACAAAGCACACAATGCAGACTACTCAATTTGAATAAGTTTGTTGATGAATATGTAATTTGGGGTGTTTCTTTCTAGAGGTGCAAAAATACATCTGTATTTATGTGCAAATTAACAAATGAATGCAAAGTAATGTGTTTAAACCCTTTTCAGTCAATTGAACACGTGAAAACACTAAATAACAATAGGCACTGTCACAAAGGAGCGAAACAGAAATCTGGATATAGATTAGGGTCATAATTAGGGAGCAAAAGGAAACGTGTTTGCTTTTGGTTAATGATGCATATTGCGATTATTAGCCATTTCTCTTGTACAATTGCATGCTAGTATGTTAAACAGTATCAGCTCTACAGCCCTTGGGTACATATCTACTGTATTGAGGTGACAGATTACACATTTAGCATGACCGACAGCATTAAAATGGTTCCTTTTATATGTATAAAGCTTCTAATCATAACATACACTCGTGACTTGAGTCAAGTTTTTTATCGTGTATATAGTTTTCTCAAGAGCATTGTTTCCTGTCATGACTTTCCACACGAGTCTGCTTTGTAAATCACCTGTGACCCTGCAGCCATTTGTATGTTCAATTTATCTACTTACAGTGTACATATGCAAGTACTTGTTACTTTCTGATTGTCGTAAATGAGTATAACATTTAGAGATGCCAACTAGTGTAGTTTAAAAGAGATAATCAGGAAGAGAAAGAGAGGGAGAATGTAAGTCTTGGCAGGGTCATGTGTAAAAGAAATGATGCACTTGAGAGCTATCTGAACTGACAGCAATAAATCCTCTGTCTCTAACACTGGAACAGACAGGCCACAACAACACACATATTAAAGTCACACATACACTGCAGATTCGGTGTCACTACCTATGGCGCCAGGATATTTCCAGAGCATCTGAGAGAGAGAGAGAGAGAGAGAGAGAGAGAGAGAGAGACAGAGTTCTTTATTATGACACGAACATAAATTAAACCATCATGCATTAATGATAATTCATTTTGCTCCCCATCTGCGATATTAACAGGCTTTGGAGGCGACCCAGGCTGGCCTCCTTCACGCATCATAAAGACCAACCTTTTCACTTTTATTATTAATGTTACTATTACACAATAAATACAATGCTGTGAAACCCTCAAATCAAATTATAGTACTTACACTGTCTCACTCAGCACCCATAAGGATTCCAATGATGGGGGTGTTTTTGTTGGATTTCATACATAACAAAGTGGTATTTATAAAAATGTTGGTGTGTGCAGTCAGTGCAGTTTTCACCAAAGTCAATAAAATAAATGAACCCTGTCACTGGTACTACAATCTAACTATAAGTCACTGAGAACTTTTTTCTGTGTAAAATGATATGTTTTACTATGGAGTGCTAAATGGCACTGAAATGACACCTAAAGTGAAGTATTTGAGACCCCTTGACAAGCTTAACCACCATTTGTATACCATACAGTACAATCAACCCCGGAAGGCTTATTATTGGCACCCTTCATGAACAATATTCAGTTCTGTTTTTATGTCATTACAAATGATTGATTTTTTTTTTTTCAGTAACCAGTTCTGTTGCAAAAGTGATATATGCCTAAGATCTGAATTCACCAATGGCTGCATTGTAACCTCATGGCAGAGGCAATGAGATTTTGGCATATGACATCTTAATTTTTTCTTCCTTGGGGTTTGTACAGTAACTTTTGTCTTAAGGGTCACCACACAGGCTAATTTGATACGCAAGATCCGGCACTGGTTTTACTTACAAATGCCTTTCCTGTGACAGCACTGCCATTTTGTTACTGGGTTAGGGACTGGCACTGCATGCGATGGCTGGGTTGCATGGGCATAGGGTTAAGGATCTTGGCCCGAAAACCAAACAGTGGTAAACTCCCAACCTTCCGATTGGCAACCACCTGAGCAACCACTGCCCAGACATCTTCAAAAAAAATCTTTCAAATACTAAAATATCACTGAACTACCATCACATGTTACACTTTTGGTACATATATATTTCTTATATAGAGTTCCCATGGTCAATATTATCCATTGCTAAATAGTTCGATTTTGGTCATCTAACCATGCTACATGATCATAATTGTATGTTTAAAAAAATTTTGAGGGATTTATGTAATGTTTGAAAACAACTGTCATGTAAGTGCCAGATTTGTCACAAATTCGTTTTTTCCACAAGGTGCATTCACATTCACACCCAAGCATAAAGCTGATCAGTGTCTCTCCTGGCATTTGAATTACATAATCAAGACATCACTGGCAGAAGTGCATTAACTTTTGACTCGCTACTGCCCTGTACCTTTTGCAAAGAAGCCCATATTTAAATATTGTTTTTTTCATTTGAACTCATCGGTTGAATCAGGTATCTATCCTCGGCACTGACTTCGATGTATGGCTTTAAATGTTCTCTAATAGAGCAGTCAGGAAATCCAATGTAAGGAAGAAAACTCAAATGTTTGTATTTAGATTAGGTAGTAAAACTTGTTTGTGCCAAACTGTCCAATACTGGGAATTTTCAATAAAAAAGCATCATCTTGCATGGTATAACATACACGGAGCAAACATAATCTTGCAACCTCCTAGACGTAGACAAGATACCTTGACCCACCAGGGCAACACTGGCCCCTTGGGGCATGACTCCACCGAACCTCTGGGGGGTGTCCAAAGGTGTCTAGCACTGGGACATTGGCAGTGGATTCTTTGGCTGTTGTGGGGTGAGGACTCTGTGAATCAGGCTTGTTTGTCTGGTCCAGGTATCCCATAGATGCTTGTTTAGATTGAGATCTGAAGATAATATTAAAGATAATGCAAATGATAACCAAAGAGCCCAGAGCAACTTCCAACAAGATTAGAGGTAAACTACAAGGTCAAGGTACATCAGTGTCAGATCTTGAGGCAAACTGGACTTAATGGAAAACATCAGAGGAGGACTCCACTGTTGAAAGCAAATCATAAAAAAGTGAGACTGGAATTTGCCAAAATGCATTGACAAGCCATACAGCTTCTGGGAAAATGTCCTTTGGACAGATGAGACAAAACCGAAACTTTTTGGCAAGTCACATCATCTCTACGTTCACAGACACAAAAATGAAGCATACAAAGAAAAGAACACTGTACCTACTCCGAAACATGTTTTGAGGCTACTTTGCTGCAGCTGTTAGAGAGAGAATGTTGAATTTGTGTAGGGTAAATGAAATCTCAAAACTTTCAAGGCATTTGAGAGCAAAATATGCTGCTCAACGTCAGAAAGCTTGGTCTCAGTCGCAGGTCATGGGTCCTCCAACGACTCAAAGTCATCTGGTGGTGATGTTTATGTTATGACTGATTGATACAACTAATTGTATCAATGGTGTTTTTGTACACCTCTATTGGTTATTCATTCACAGAAAAACAATGTGGTGGAAAAAACAGAACTCACTGACCACACAAGTTCTCTTGGCTGAACATAGTTATACATCTCAGTAGCTCTTTACTTTATACAGTTTGACGATTTTTTGACACCATTTTACAGTAATATAAGTGGTAATATGTGTCCAATGGCCAAGAGTGAACACATTCCAACCTATGGTGCTGTCATTTCCTGATTCTTGATGTGCCAAAATCAACTTGGTGTGCTGCAGAAAGTCCCTGCTCTCTCTATTAACACTGTGATGCTGACATTTTCTTCAGTATAGACATTGTAGAAAAATTCTTTCTGAATCTAATCTCCCAGCTCAGGGAGCAGGCGCTGGGATTAAAGTATGCCATGGCTCATCCAAAATCACTTTGCACTACACCCAAAGCCTCACAGGTGAGACTGGAGACAGCATCGAGAATTGTACCTGTCATTTTCACATATGTAAAACAGCACCTTTTTTTCTGGCGTTTCAATTAAGCTTGGTCCTATCACCTCAGCCGACTGTGTGATCAGTGCTTTCTGTGTGAAGCTGAGATTTTCCAACTAGGTTTGTTACTGCATCGCTTCCCCATAGCCTAGACAGCACATGTCTGATTGTTTACACATACAGTACACCTGTTTGTAGGCCAGCTGTAGTGTCATCAGCAGTTATTTCTGTCTGCATGTGATCTTCACTCCCGCACTTGTAAAATCTTCTTACAGATAATGCTCTATAGTTTGGACTATGTCTACTGAAATGTCCCATCTGATCAGAAGCTGTTTTTCTCAAAAGACAACTTACACACTGACTATAAAACAAAATATTTATGTTCATACACTGCATATCCAAAAATGTCACACCTTTGGCCATCTTTACCTTTGATTATGGATTACAATGTGGTGGCTAATTCATGTGTGAACAAGATAACTCATAATCCCAGAACTACTCTTTCACAATCTGAGTCTGGGATATGATCTAAAAAACTCCATATATGTAATACTACAATGTATCATTCACTACATCCAGGTAGTCATCTGATTTCATTTTATTGCAACATTGCTGAGCCTAGACAACTGAAGCAACCCCAGAACATGACACTGCCTCCAGGGGCTTGTTCAGTGGGTATCAAGCCTTTCATGTGCTCCCTATCTAACCCTGAACCAAAGACATATATTGTAGGCTGATTGGTATTTCTTAATTTTCCATATAGTGTAATTGGGCAGTTGAGTCTATAGGCTTGTGCTCTGCAATGAGTACCAATCCTAAAATATTGCCTTCCTTTAGTTCCCACTGTAAGGCTCTAAACAGAAAATTGATTGATGAAAGGACTTTTCCCACTTAAAAGAATGTGCTTTTTTCACTTTTGATAAATATGTTTATAATTAATCCATTAATAGGACATTGGAATTACAACTTAAAGCAATGTTTACACCATGGGCACACAGACTAGCCCTTGGCTCTTCTGTAGAACATCTTAAAAACTCAAGATGTCTCCAAGACAATTTTAGTCTGGGATAGTAAGATTTTAGGGCTTCAAAGGGTCCTGTAGTCTTGAAGATGTCCTGAAGTCTCCTGATTGATCAGTCGGTAACTCAAATGCAGTGCCAATTTATATCACACAATGGCACAAGAAGAATTTGCTTTTTTTTTTTTTTTTTTTTTAAAAAGAAGAAATAGAAAAAAATAGGCTTTATATTTTCCATGAGTTTTACTTTTGACCTTCTCCAAAGTCTTCGTAGTTTTAAAAATTTACATAGAACCTTTTAGGGTTGACTCGAAGAGACAAACCAAAGACTACAACCTTTTAGTCTGTTTCTCCCTCTGATTCCTTTTTAAAAGTGCTAGAAACCATTAAGTACGGAAAAGACTTTTACTAAAGCGGATTTGCAACCAATTATTAAAAATGACAATATAATTTATTTATGACGTTAGTTTGTCCAATTAACTTTTTTTCCCCACCCATGCTGGTAAGCACATTGGGTGACAAATTCCTTTGTTTCTGTAGCAATAGTGTTTTTTTACAATGCCAGGATGTAAGCCTGATCCCCGACCCTCCTCATTTCTCAATCATGCTTTGGGACTGGCAGAGTAATTTTATATATGCATAATGTATATGCATTTTGAAAATGTTTGGACACCCCTAAATTAGGATCACAATTGCATTTTGAAATGGCTGGTATACATTAGCTTGCAACAAAGCAACAAAATGACAAATGAGAGTTTAGTGTGTTGAAAGGGTAACTATCACACATGAACCCTCATGCTTGCTATTTGGGCACAAGGCTGTCTGCTTGTTCCAAGGTTCCTGCTTTGATTGTGAGCTCAGGTTATTGTTTGTGTGGTGTTTCATACAGGACTGTTGAAAATATTAATAAGTCCTACAAAAGGGATTTTTATTATTATTTGTCATTCATGAGCAGACAAGATGAAGACCACATTTTCTGGCAGTACAGAGTGCTCTTTTCCTGCAGAAGCATAGAAAAGTAGATTCAGATTTAAAATGGAATTAATCATGTTGTGTCATCAATCATCAACTGATGTTGTGTCAATATAAAAAAAATACCAAAAAAATTATACTCAGCAAATCACCAGATACTTATTACAGAAATAATGCATATTTAATTTCATCAATTCTCAGCATACAGCAGAGAATTCTTACACTAAATGGTCAATATGGCAATAAAGCAAAAGCCATAATGTTATGCATTCTAATTTCAACAGTCTCAAAGATTTCTTTCAGAGTGTGCAATTTTATTTATGTATTTATTTAATTAATTATTTTGAGCCTCACTGTGTACAATGTAAACCTAGCTCTAGTACACTTTTATGCTTGTCACTTGCATTTACAAACAAATTGTTTCATCTATCAGAGTCTTACTAAATTCAGATTTTCACACTCCCACCTCTGTACATATCAGGAGGATCCTTTAACAAGGTCTGTTTCAGGTAAACTCAAATGCAGTGCCAATTTATATCACACAATGGCACAGAAGAATTTGCACTTTTATTAAAAAAAAAAATAAGAAGAAATAGAAAAAAAAAATAGGCTTTATAGTTTCCCTGAGTTTTACTTTTGACCTTCTCCAAAGTCTATAGACTTTCTCCATAGAACCTTTTAGGGTTGACTCGAAGAGACAAACCAAAGGCTACAACCTTTTAGTATGTTTCTCCCTCTGATTCCTTTTTAAAGAAGAACATTCAAAAGAGCTAGAAACCATCAAGTATGGAAAAGATCTGTGCAGGGTAAATGAAATCTCAAAACTTTCAAGGCATTTGAGAGCAAAATATGCTTCTCAACGTCAGAAAGCTTGGTCTCAGTAGCAGGTCATGGGTCCTCCAACGATGCAAAGTCATCTGGCGGTGATGTTAATGTTATGACTGATTGATACAACTAATTGTATCAATGGTGTTTTTGTACACCTCTATTGGTTATTCATTCACAGAAAAACAATGTGGTGGAAAAAACAGAACGTCTCGGGTTACTTTGCTGTAACCCTGTTCCCTGAAAAGGCGGGAACGAGATGCTGCGTGAAAACGCTATG
>JAQMYJ010000012.1:29572596-29608246 GCA_030014305.1 Clarias laeviceps | reverse complement strand
ACGGCCCTGGAGGTCTGTAAATGATAATTAGTGGGATCGACTGAGCTGACTTCATATTTGTAGCTACACTTTTTATGCTACTATAGAGAGCTTCAAATGCATTAAATTTGAATCCATGTTTAATCCAGGTTTCTGTTAAACAGAGTATATCAAAGTCCTGATCTGTGATAGTATCATTAATAATAACTGCTTTAGATACGAGAGATCTAATATTTATCAGTCCTAGCTTCAGATCAGAGGTGCTGGCTGTCTATTCAGTGTGTTTAGAATTTTTGATCTCTATATTAATTAAATTACTAAAACAGACTTTCTGAGTCAAATTTTTTGTTTAGCTCTGGGAACAGACACAGTCTCAATATAGTGACGACTCTATGCAGCTAGCAGACGGTTGGTTTAGCCTTTTTGTCTACTCCCTGGCCAATTTTAGAAATCCCAGTAAACCTGGGAAGAAACATGAATACCTGGAGGGAACTAAGTTCCGTTAATTTCTTGAAGTTATCAAGTCAGAGGTCAACAAGCTTCAGAGAAAGTACATTGCATGTACAACTATTTAGATAAAATACATACTATAAGCATGATTTCAAGAGGGGAATGACCTGATATCTAATTTAGAGACAAGCAGGTGTTGGGTGCTCATCAATGCTTTATTCAGGTGCGTCTGTAATTCTTTGTATACTGTATATCATCTCACGAACAGACAGACGGACCACAGCCTGTCTGTGATCACAAAATTTCACAACACTGAAGCCACAATGTTAAAATCAAGAAAGAAACAAAAAGGCTGTAAACTAATAGGGATAAAATAATTAAGTACAGTCATATCTTAGCACCAGAATGGATGGTCCGTGTTGCAGCCTCCAAAGATTTTTATACACACACAAACAATCTCACACACACGCAATCTCATACACACACACACACATACACACTCTCACACACACACACACACTCACACACACACACACACTCACACACAGCCTCTTCATTGAGTTAATATATGAACAGTTGTCTCTCTAAACATCACGGTGTGAGACTGGCTATAGTAGCATTCATAAATGCACATTAACATTATGTATTATATAAAATATGACACAGAATGACACAGCACATACTGTAGGCGAACATAGAAAAGTGACACAAAGGAGCTCCTCAGAGCTAAACAGAAATACTTCCCTGTAAATAACAAGGCTTATAAGAGAAATACCAGAGCCAAACCTTTAACATGAACTCCATTACACACTCTATGTAATAATATCATAATTTATCATAAACTGGATTGACTCTAAACCTATGATATGATGACAGTGTAGTGAAGTGTAGTCCAAGCAGAGAAAACTGGACAGGTAAAATGCCACTATGATGCCTCCCTGATTAAATAAAAAGGATGTTATAGCTAACAGACCTAATAAAAGCACCTCTAAGCTTGTCCAAAATGTACATTTAAGTATTCAAGATATCTTTTTTAATCTTAATATTTCAAGTGTCAGATGTCATAATGGTTGTTATGACCATTTACTTATCCTCTAAACCAAAAACAGGCTAAAATAAGCACCTAACCATGAACATGAAGAAATGCAGGCTTCTGGACTGAGCCTTTCTTTGTAGTTACAGTATGATATACAGTACATGAATGTGCTACATGGAGAAAATTCCAGGGAAAGGAACAGAAACAGCCAAACAGTTGATAAACCCACTGTTTGAGTTGTGTGACTTTTCGAATATAGTGCCCTCCTGAATTATTTGCACCATAAAATTAAACAGAAATCATCATTAGAAAATAAGTTGGACTCAAACAGTAAAACAATTGTTTCTGTAAAAAAAAAAATTAAATAACACTTAACACTTATAATAATAATAATAATAATAATCTTTTTTTATGGAAAATGACATCAGCAACTATTGTGTCTTGATGCCCTGGGAGACAGATATAAAGTTACACCCATGTAAAATCCCTTCATCATCCATGAAATAATGAACCTTTTAACACAAAAAAGATGTTGTTAGCTGATGATCTAAACAATCCAATCAATGAATATAAAAGAAATACATAAGCATGGAAAATTTATTACATATTCATATATGAGAAAGTGTCATATGTCTGAATCAGGTATAGTATTTTACTACAACTGGCATTATGTGTTATGGTCAACTCAAAATTTTGGCCCTTCGTAACATCAGCATCAAATTAAGACACCCATGATGAAATATGGATATATGACATCTGAAAGGCAAATCAAGAGGTTCTTGTGAAGATTGATGGCATGATGAGTTCGTTTTCAGAACCGGGATATTTTATCCCCAAACCTGATTTGATGATGATGATGATGAAAGAAACATGTCAAAAATGACAATCCCAGCCTCAGTCACATGCACAATAAAATATTCAGTAAAGAAGCTTTAAATGTTTCGCATGGAGGAGTAGACCAACTTTCATCTGTAATTTTCTCCAACATGTTAATAAAGAAAACTCCTTTAAAAAAAGTACCTTTCATAGGGAAAAAAATTATAATAATTAAAATGAGACCAAGGCAATTTTGTGGTTTTCTTTCTTTCCCTTTTTTCTTTTAAAGTGTACTGGATGTTTTGGGATGAGTCGGCATGCTTGTACGCTAAATAACACACACTTCAGTGTTCATACTGACATTGATTAGTATCTTTTAAGGTTAACCTGTGAGATATGTTTTGTTAACCAAAGTTTAAATCAATTTTTCAATACCCTGTAGAATAAAATCCATGTTCTATGTAATATATGCACCTTATTGAACTGAGGCAGGTGTGTGTGTGTGTGTGTGTGTGTGTGTGTGTGTGTGTGTGACTCAGTGAAGAAACCTGCCATGGTGGTTCTACCTGGATTTGGTCCTTGTAGTTAAACCAGGATTGTGCTGATGTTATGGTGTGCTGTGATGCATGTCCTTACTGCAGGTTTGCGTTACAAATTAAAGATTGGACACATGGCATGTAACCCAAAAATCTTACGTATATTGAGTCTCGTGATTGGTCCACGGTTGTATCAGTGCCTGTATTTTGCTGGTTACCAGTAGTAGCCCTGTTGTGTGTTTGAGTTAGAAGCTAGAATTTCAGGTGTGACTCCCCACTCTAAAGCACTGTGTCTGTACAGTTCAATATGAATATACAGGATGATCAAGTCTTGATTAGCTGCTCTTGGAACTAGCATCACAGGGAGCTGTAATGTCTTAGTTTAACCACAAGGTGGCTAAACACCACTTTTAAATGATCCTCACATTGCGTGAACCTGTATGGGTCTAGTCCATGACAAACCATCTCCAATATCTCATTCTCCTTGCTAGGCAGGGTGATATTTTTGTTGTCCTTATCTTCATCTATCTTTAGTATATACAATTCCAGAAGCTCTGTGGTCCCAATGAAAGTCCCAAGCGATAACATTACGGGTCCTCGTCAGTCTCTCAACCCATGTTAAAGCAAGCTCATGGGATTCGTTAATTAGTGTCGAGTCCAAAATAACCACAGACATTAAAAAGTTTGTGGGCACTTGGTAGGTCAGGGTCAAAAATGCGTATGAAGGACACAAATGAAAACCAAAGAGAATGAGGTCTTGATATCGTGAAGTAGTCCATGTAAGTGTATGAGACCATGTGTATGTGTGTCTGTGGGAGTAGTAGATAAGCATGCGTGTGTGTGTGTGTGTGTGTTTTTGGGGATGGTTATAGCCAAGCCATTTCAGAACTTGGTCTGTTTTAACTTGTCAATGTGGTAGCAGAGTTTGAGGGCTGGGCCGAGCTTGAGTCCCAGGTATTTCATGATCATATCACTCTTCAGCAGCAGGAGAGCATCTCCATCGATCTCCTACAAGACAAGTCGCATAATCACTCAACATGCTGATGCTCTTGGTTTACACGGTACTGATTGTTACAAATATACAATATAGTAGTGATCCTCATAGGTAATATGCTGTGTGGTTTTATTAGGGATATATGGTATAAAGATCATAGATAAACAACATAATGGCACCGTACTGATGGCTATGAACTGTACTGATCCTTTCCATTAAAGGATTCTTACTACTAAAGAATTCAACTGCTTTTGGTTTCTTATTATATATCATCTTGTGGTTTATCATTTCTACACTTACATGTTTTCGAAAGAGTTCGACGTGTGGACCAAGGGCCTGAGGGTCTGCGTCTTTGATAAACCATACCACTTCCTCTACGCTCCAACGAGATGGGTCTTTACTCGAAGGAGGCTTTGACTCACCAGCCTCCGGGGACGGACTGTAGGCTGAAGAGAGGCAGATAAAGTAAAAACAGTAAGTAAATTTCTAGAAATTTTATTTGAACTGTGTCCCTGTGTACCTCTGTGTGTAAGGATTGAAGGGTGAATCAACGGTATCTTTTTCATGTATCTTTTACACCATGGCAGCATTGGATTCTCTTACCACTTCTGTTTCCTTCCTGGAATGCACTGGGACTGGCTGAGGGTCTGCACACGCCCCCAGAGTAGGTGGTGCCAGAACGAAACCCATAGCTGGATTTCGATGTTATGTACGGTGATGTCATCACACCAAAGGATGTGTCGCTGTGGTCGACAGAGTAGCGCTTGGGCTCCATTGGTTCAGAGTGGTAATCATCCACCATAGAGTCTGCTACACAACAAAAAATGTCTCGTTTCAAACTATTATTCATTTTGATTCGATTCAATACAAATTGATTTGTATAGTGCTTTTAACAATGTGCATTGTTGCACAGCAGCGTTACAGGAATAAAAATTCTGAGCAAGCTGGAGGCGATGGTAGCGAGTGGCAACTCACTGAGACGACATGAGGATGAAACATTGAGAGGAACCATCTTCATTTGGGTGATGCCAGGTAGCATGGCAAAACTCAATTTAAAACTACAACTTGTTTAGCTAAAAGGTTATATTATACTTACACTTTTTGTGCTAACTCATTAGCCATTATTTCATTTCATTTCATTAGATCATTATTTGATCATCATTATTACATGGTTGTTCCTCCTTATTTATTCATCTTGTTGAAGAAGGATTTTTTTTTTTACCTGGCTGAAATAGTAGCACAGGTTTGCTTTTGTCTCTGAGAACGCCTCTCATCTTATGCACTGAGTTACATGCTGTGACTATCACCTCTCCAGGCAATCTTCACATTATTGTTATCCATTGCCCCTGCTGGAACCTTTGGAACTAGACATCTCTCCTACTGATTCCATCCATCTCACTCTCCTTGAAACTTCAACCTTTCACACTCTTTTGTTCAACAGCAGCCCTGAGGCAGGAAATGTTCTAGACCTGGTCTTCAGCTTCACTTCTCCAGCTGCGGACATCGCTTCACCTTTCAGATTGTCACTTTGTATTCTTCACAGTCACTGTTCCTACCTTGCCTGTTACAGACTGTTCATACTTCTCCTTCAGTTACTGCAATCTCTATTTCTTCCTTGACTTGATTTAATCTAATACTTCTTCCATGACTGAACTTCTTTTCCACTGTAACTCTTGAATCAAATGAGAAAAATGTGTCAGGATTCGCAATTCACACAGTTCTCCTTCCTTTCCTAGCCAGAAGAACCATCAAGATGTTAACAGCATTAAAATGCTTACTGTTAAGTTTATGGCACTAAATCAGCCAAACGTTTAACAGTCCTCATTCCCCTTGACTTTGACCTCTTCAGCAGCCTTTAACACATTCAATCATAGTGGTGGATTATTTCTTACTACACCTCCCTTCTCCACAGACACTTTATTCTACTGGAGTCCCACAAGGCTCAGTGCTGGGTCATCTTCTGTTCATTTCTCTCAATAAAGTCATATCCTGACAGGTTTCTCCTTTAAAATATCAGAAAGATCCAGCCTTTCCTGTGCACAAAGACCCCTGAGGTGCTTGTTCAGTCCCTTACCATTTCGAGATTTGAGTGACAGGTCTGCATTTGCAAACCATCTGACCCTTGGGCACAGCTGCAAGACTTGTCTTTAACGTCCCAAGTTCTTAAGCACTTTACGTCGCTGGTGTCGTTAAAGCATTTATCGCGCCCCCTCTCCAAAATGCTCCTTTCACACATCAAGCACAGCTCGATTTGACCCACAACTCCTCATGTCTGTCCCAGTCAACACTGTTATAGCTTAAATGTTCCATATTTTGCTATTTCTTTAACACATTAACGTGTGTGTGTGTTAATGCTCCAGATGAAATACCCCGCAAATAATGTAGTTTTTCATACCTCAAGCTAAACTTATTTCTCTCCTCTTCTGAAAGCGCTATTTCAGTGTCTATGAAAATTAGCTAGTCCTGAGCCATGCCCGTCCAGAGAACAGCAGAGCTGAGCAACAAGCCAAGGGAGGAGATCTTCCAATCTAAAGTCAAATTAGGGGACAAAATCTAACCGCATTGTTTAAACCCCAGCCAATACAAAAATGGAAAAAAAAGATAAAAAAAGCAGAGAATGTTTTTTTCTTATGTTTTCTTGTTTGTACACACACACTGGTGACCCATGTGAATGTCTAAACATGGCTAAAATGTCAAATTTGCACAATACGCCCCCTTTAGTGATATTCTTGAACTAGTTAACCAATCCCGGGCACACACATACACACACTCACATTCACACACTATGGGCAATTTGGAAACGCCATTTAGCATTTAGTGTACGTCTGCATGTCTTTAGATTGTGGAAGGAAACCAGAGAACCTGAAGGAAACCCACCAAGCATGGGGAGAACATGCAAACTCCATGAACACAGACCTACAACGGGAATCGAACCCAGACCCTGGCGGTGCAAGGTGATAGTGCTGATCACTAAGCCAATGAGGCAGTACTGCATAGAAAAACACAATGACTTATGGATGTTCTGCATTAAGTGTGAAACTTCATATACAAACATTAGAGAAACACATAATGTTACCTTGAAGACGCTTAACTATTATAGGAACATTTCCTCAGAAACTAAAGTGTATGATTTATTGCATCAGCCTTAACTTCATAAATCTCTTCCCCCCTACTGTTTCCAAATCCAGTGAGGCCACAAGCCTTACGTCAATTTAACTCAAAAAAAAAAAGACCACTTGAGTAGTGATAACCCTCTTTCTGACAGGTTCTCACAAGGGCTCATGCACATCAAAAGATCTCCTCCACACACAGTTTTTCCAAAAAGTACAGCCTTGCTTAAAAGTATACTGACTGCAGTCAAATGGTGGTGAAAGGGGGGAAACTTTCCTAAAAGCTGATTTACAAGTAAGGCAGGGAACAGTTAAAACAGACAATTTAAAGTTGTTGCTCCTGTGACAAAAATTATTTACAACAGATTATACCAGATTCATTGCTGCTTAAGAAAAATAGATATAGAAACAGTTCAGAAGAAGATAAAGTCTTATTGTGGCCCTTATTATGGGACATGGGACAAATGTATTATATTTTTACCTATCATTAACTTGGACCATTAATTTAGTCTTTATTTAATTTTTAATGTCACTCGTTTAACCCCTGCACGTTGAAAATGACAGCAACAATCAGCCATTGTAACACAATACCAATTCCCACCACCAGAGGTCACCTGTTTCTTGAATAGCACAGCTCCTTATTCCCATTTTTTTATTACATAGCTCTAAATACATCTTAATTCTGGATCCAGTATACGTCCTTTGTTTCAATTTATTGTAATATTTTTAAGCTTGAAAGCATTTGATTTTTTTTTTTTTTTACAAGACAAGGTAAAACTATTTCCTTCCTTTTCTTATTATTTATTTTCTTATTATTTAATATTCCTTTTTTATTTGAGGACGATATGATTAGTCTCAGAAGGGCGAAGTGCTTGAGGAACCCACAGTATCCAAATTATTAGAGACGTTAATAGGGATGAAGGTAAAAGAGATAACGTTGACTGACATTTGGGACTTTTGAGATGAAATCAGAAGGAAGAACTTATTGGTGTAAATGTGTTAAAAAGTCCCACTCCCATTAGTTGTGATAGTTTCCTTTCCAGGAACATGCCATATTCACTCACTCAATGTCAATACCGCTTTATCCTCTGTATAGAGTCGAAGGGGGCTGGAGCCTATCCCAGGAGACTTAGGGCATGACAGAATGATAATCCA
This sequence comes from Clarias laeviceps, assembly GCA_030014305.1. Classification (NCBI taxonomy): domain Eukaryota; kingdom Metazoa; phylum Chordata; class Actinopteri; order Siluriformes; family Clariidae; genus Clarias; species Clarias laeviceps. Next base: position 29,600,170 of record JAQMYJ010000012.1, on the reverse strand, counting down.
TTGCAGGGCACACACAAATGCACACACTTATGCGCATTCACAATTCAATTTGGGAACGACAATTAGCCTAATCTGTATGTCTTCGGACTGTGGGAGGAAACCGGAGCACCCGGAGGAAACCCACCAAGCACAAGGAGAACATGCAAACGCCATGCACACAAACCCGAGGCGTGAATCAAAACCGCACCTTGGCGGTGCAAGGTACCACTGCTAACCACCAAGACACCAAAAAAAAAATTGCCAAATCAGATAATTTGAGAGCTACGGTATACATGAAGAGGACGGAAGATGAGAAGGATGCTAAATAAGAACTCACTCGACTTGGATTGTCCATCTGAATGCTTGTCTGTGTGGGCTGAGGAAGAGGAAGAGGGAGATGAGGAAGGTGCGATTGGCTGATCGCTGAAGAGGTTCTCGCACAGGAGGCTTCTGCAGAGCTTTTTGAGGAAGCGAAGGATATAACCAACACTGTTCACTACTGGCAGGCTTAAAAGGTGCTGCTTGCCATCAAAGGTAGCTGAAGGAAAGAGAAACAATTCACTGTAAGTTCAATTATAATTATAACATGAGAAGAGAGTTTGAATGATGAACAGTACAAACATTTCCACAATGTAAAAGTACATCTTAATCTTCTTTACTGACAACAAGGACAACAGCATCAGCGCTGGAACAGATTATTTCTTTTTTAGTTTATTTGCTTGCATCCCATATTGTGTGATTGTGTGTAACCTGATATCTTCTCTCCTCCGTAGCCCTGTGTGAGCAGGGTGAAGACGGTTTTCTGCTGGTAAGCACTATCGATGCAACCCTGCACAGCCTGCTGGAGCACTACAGAGGGCCGCGCCGGGCCTAGGTGATCGGGAAGCTGCATGACTTTCTGTCTGTCCAGGTTTGGGCCAGTGTTCACCTGTTTGTTCACGTAGATACACACTAGAGAGAGAGAGGGAGAAAGAGAGAGAGAGAAAATGTTTCCTCCTCAAACCAGCAAGCTATACAGTCAGCATTATTGATTTTAAGCCAAGATATCTTTATGTTTATCGATCTAAAGCATTTAAAGATAAGAACTGCTACATTGTTTACTGCCGATGCTGTGAGCCATGCTTGATTCGACATCTTTTGCTGGACTCACACACAGCCCACACACACTCCTTCCTTTAAATAAAGACAATCTGGACTGATGTGGAACAATCTGTGAAAAAAAACAACTCCTAAATCGATATAGTAGTCCCGGAAACAACAACCTTAACTGGACCTGGAATATGTGTCACTCTTGGCTGTATCGCAGCAAGAGTTTCATTTGTTACACAAGTTTGTATAATGATGTTTTGGAAAAGGTAGAATGACTTGATACTTGGGAACAAGCTGTTGGTGTTGTCCACAGCAATTTGGCCAAATATTATACAGTGAAACCTCGGATTACGAGTAACGCGGTTTGCGAGTGTTCCGCAAGACGAGAAAAGATTTTTAATAAATTTTGACTTGGAAAACAAACAAGTCTTGGTTTACGAGTACAGAGTATCATGTATCATGCATGCACTTCTTGTTTTGACGCCGAGGGTCACACGATCACAACTGAGCCAACGGTTTTTCTCCCCTTTGTGCTGCGGAATTGTGGGTAATTGTCTCCGCTGCTGGGTCTTAGTCCCCGTCTCTCACTGGTATAATCAACATCCGTGCATGCGTGTACTGTTTACTATAACACTGTGACCATGTGTGTGTGTAAAACATATTTTATTTTGTGTCTGTATGCATGTGTGTACAGCGTGCATGTAAAGCAAAAGCAAGTATCATTAGAGACGTTAAAAATCCATTTTGTCTCTCTGCTCAAGGCTTAGCCTGCTCTTTGTGTCTGTGTGCACGCATCATTGGACACCGTGCCCCACACACACACACACACACACACACAGACCTCTCCTACTTTAACCTTCACAGAAACACACACACACACACACACACACACTCTTTCTCTCTGCTCTACACAGAAACACTGCTTTTTCAAAGGTAAAGTGCAGGTTAATTTGATTTATTTTTACTTTACAGCAGTGATTCCGTTAGTGTGTCGCTCAATCGAGTGTCATTAGAGAGATTTCTTGTTTATTTTTCCGATAAAACAGTGTTTCCGTTGTGTGACGCGTGTGTGTGTGTGTAAAGAGTGGAGGAAGGGTAACTGTGTAAGACGAGAAGGGGGAGATGGGAGCTTACTTTAGATTCAAACACACACACACACACACACACACAGAGCCTGCGCACACAAACGGAAACACTTATCTGTCGGGATTTATTTTTACTTTTTTTAAAGGTAAAGTGTAGGTTAATTTGTTTTATTTTTACTTTATATTTTTTATTAATAATTTTTATGTATTCATTTATTGGTCTGTGGAACGAATAATTTGAGTTTCCATTATTTCTATGGGAAAATTAAATTTGGTTTATGAGTGTTTTGGAATACGATCCCGCTTCCAGAACGAATTATGCTATAATCCAAGGTTCCACTGTACTGGAAAACAGGAAAAGGTACAAACACTTAACATATGAGATCTGGTCTGTGAAAACAGGTGTAGTTCATTGTGCACACACTGTGCAAACACTTACAGTAGAATAATTTGGGAGCTAAGATCCACCTCAAGGTAATATTTCAGAGAGAAAATAAAACAGAGAGATAAAATTACATTACAAAGACACACGTAACTTGAGATACCCCACGCTGTGTGCAAGAAGCTGAAGTGTGTCCTTCCCAATTTCAGGTCTGAATTTTAAACCCTGTTATCAACTTAAGGGTAATGCAAGCGGTCAGACGTTGTGCTAATGGATGTTAAACAGCATAAAAGCTCCAAATAAAGGCTACATTTTACTGTAAGTTGTATTTCTAATGTTGGATTTGGGTCGTTCATTCACTGTTATCTCAATGTTGTATCATCAAAGTCATTTTAACATTAAAAATCAACGCTGTTCTGACAGCGGACGTCATCGCAACGTTGTTCCAACCATATTACAACGCTCATCCAATGTTAGAGTTTCTGCTGGGATCTCATCTACTGTACAGCTTACCATGTGAACTCCACCACTGACATTTCTACACACAGTATTACCCACAGTATACAACAACTTGATCAAAACATGACCTATGTGAAAGTTAATACAAAGCTTGCAAGTCATTAATCACCCAGATGATAATTAAATCATTAATCACTCTGACCGTGTACTTTTCTTTATGAGCTTCATAGTATGCACAGAACATTCATCAAGACTTAAAGATCAAGAATGAATCATTATCCAAAATTCAGTTTAAGTTCAGAAAAGCTCATCACTGTGACTAGAGACACGTTACTCTTTACAATTACAATTCCTAGTCAGACACTAAAGAAACGATCCATGGAAGTTTTGTCTTAACTTTGTACCCCTGAGCACAGGCCATGGCCTCATGTAACACTAAAATCTTAAAGAAAATGAACAGATATCCACATGGACCATCCTAAAAAACCAGAACAAAAAGAAAGTAATTCTTTTTACAAGCATACAAACTTTCCCATCATGCTTTGTGCCCAATACAAAGAAGCCACATGAGAGACTTCTAACAGAGGAAGAGTCTAACGATTTAGACTAAACAAAACAAATTCATACGCTTAAGTGTCCGTCATAATTCTGATTACCTGAGGTCATTACCAATTAATGCTTATATTTCATAAACTATTGATTAACGCCTCTACTGTAAAACTTACACCAACAGTCGGATTAAATCTGCTGCTTGTTACCTATAGTTGAAAATATATTACACTGATTCATCAAAACATGACTGCTTAAACAGTGTGTGTTCAAGTCAAACCAGGATTTTTGATTGCGCAGAGTCACAGAACACGGTTATGAGAGTAAAGACTCTTTATTTTTCTATATAATCCCATGCTACTAATGCACTTATCAGTATGTCTGCACCATGATCATACAGCCTGTTTTACATCTAAAACACTGGCCTCCCAGGAACTCTTTAATGGGTCAAATGTGGAAATTGCTTGGAGCAAGGCCACGACTGTATGGCGGATGATAACTCCCAGCCAATTATTCCTGTTCAATGTTTTATAATGTTTAAGTGGGGTCTCTTCCTCAAGTTGGTGACAAGTTGTCTGGCGAATCTTCATTGGAACAACAGTAGTGGGTTCCAAATCACTCTTCTTAATAGGGTGAAAATGTACTAAATATATAGTTATACACATAAAATAGTCGCACCTTTATTATACCTTATATGTGTTTCTTAATACTGTATTGCTCTCTTTAATTTTTTGCTCATAATAATAATAATAATAATAACCACCATCCACCACAAATGAAAAGGTAAATCACTGATGGAGCCACATGAAGCAAAAAATTTAATGTCTTCGAATGCACAAGACCATGATCTAATGACAAAGAAGTAATTTTTGCTATGAAGCAGCTAGATATGGCAGCGGGGGGAGGGGTAATGGAAGAATGAGCCTGAAGGAGTGTCTGCAGGAATCCTCCAATCACTCAGCATCCCTTCCCTAACACACACACACTCATTCCGCCCCACTCGTCTGTGCCGCACCGCTGCTTTCATGCGACATGCTTTGGGATTTCCTTTGCTGTCTGTCAGACAAGCCGTCTGAGGGCCAGACGGTGCACACACACACACACACACACACACACACATACATACATGTGCAGTAATGAAGCGCTTCAGGAAGTCATTCCTGGCAGTATCCATCAAGCTGTATAGCATATAGTACATCCACTGAGAGACTGGGCTTTTTTTTTTTTTGAGAAGGTGATAAGAAATATAAAATTCACTGTACAATGGATGAAATGATACCATGCTGAAATGATATTCTGAGCTTAAAACATGGGGATGTTGTGTAGTTTTGATTAACACAATAATTTTTCAAACATTTGCACAGTATGTTCTGGTTTCAAAATTATTGCAGTAATATTAAGGGAAACTCTTTTGTTGAGAGAACACCCAAGCAGCTTTTTATGAACGTAATGCCTAGTAGACACTTCTGAGAGTGTGAACCCTCCTCAGTTGGCATGGCAGGCTTTCGAAAAAATGGTATAAATCCAAGAATGAAAGGAGTATTGAAAAAAAAAAAAGAAAATACTTTTCTTCCTGCTATCAACCTGACATTTTAAACTTAAATATCCTGTTCTGAGCCGAATTCACGAAATCATAAACATTCAAAAGAACAACTGCTTTTCCTTTTGCACAGTGTCATGTTTCTCTCAAATATTCCAGTGGTGTCAAAGGTAAAAAACAGCACAAGGATTCAAATGAAACAAAAAGTTCTTCTTATTTATCAACTAATCAAGTTTCAATCAATGATACAGATGTGTATGCTGCTCTTTATACAGTGTACTGTATTGTGTTTGACTGCAGGTAACTATAAGGCCTCCACTCATCCCCCATCCATCCATCCATCCATGGACATGTACAGGAGTCCAGTCAATGATATACAGTTCTGTGAAGGATGAATTAGCACACAAGTGCACACATTAGTTCCTTTGGTAATGACCTCAGGTCAGCAGGGTTATGACCTTCACCACCAGCACCTCCCTCTGCAACGCCCACCACATTGACAAACCTTCTACAGAATACACACAGAGTAACACCAGGGAAATGGTGTGTTAAAATGGTGTGCTAAAAGAGCATGACTTTCCCACAGACAGCTGACTCTCTCTACACCTAAACCTGATGTTCAAACCTGAGACGGACATGGCATCTTGTTTACCCCACAGCAGCTCAAAGTCCTAGAACTGGAAATTTTATGGCTCCAGAGCTCAAATTTAACACCACTTGATCTCAAGTTTAAAGGAAACATGTGCCGTTCAAAGCAGGTTTAATGTCCCAGGCGTCTAAATTGTGTGGGCCAGTGTAGCACTTGAGCCTGCTTTTCAACCCGATTTAGCTGTCACAAATTGATTTCATGAATCAGCTCTATTTCAGCTGCTCCTGACGTGTTCATGCATAAAAAGAGAGCGTGCTGCATGGACAAAAGAAAGTACACAGGATGCTAGTTTGGAGATGCAATCTGTAGGAACTTGGAGCTGCTGAGAAAGAATAGGGAATAACAACATTCCTACATGTCACACATTGTGCAAGTAGAAGCATCACAAAAGTGTATGATGCACATTATGCCTATTCATTCATTTGCTAAGTCCAAATCCAAAGTGTTTTGCTATTTTTTGCTTATAGTTTAGATCGGTCTATCTCTACACAGTGCTCAAAACACTGTAAATCATGTTCTGCCTTCGTGTTCTAGGATTTGCTCGCATTCTACTGCAGATCTGAATCGTTTTAAAAGAGAACAAATTCTTACATAAAATTACAATGCATTGATTTGTTGAAAAACAAAAAAAAACAAGAAAACATGGGAAGTACATAACACACCTAATCATCATCATCAACATCATCTTATTTAAAAATAACTAAAATTATACTGATACCGAAAATTGATCAAGGATTCCAACCAATCGTAAATATCACTGAATTATTTAAACCAATCAAAACACAGTTTTTTTAAGCTAATTAACATAAACATTTTATAAAATAAATTTTTTTAAAAAACAGCCAAATTATAAATATAATGTGACTCTTCTATCCACATAGAAAGAAAAGAAAAGAAAAAGAAAAATCGTCAGGCCAGTACAAAAAGACATTCAATTCAATAAAAGTTTTAAATTAGGTCAGGCTTTTGGTTTTATATTTGTTGTATAATAATCTCTTGATGATCGTCATTATCTTACTGTATGATATTTTCCCATAAAAATAAACATACATTAAAATATATTTAAAACATAAATTTGCAACACCTGGGATAAGAAAATGAAATGACAGTCACAGTGTATCTGTCCGTTATTGCAGACTGATTTGCCTGATTCCACAGCTTTAAGTTCTGTTCTATGTTTTGACTTTTACTGTAATTTTTGCTTTGGTGCTGCGGCACCTCAGTTTACCCCTAAATGATACAGAATAATAGTACGGCATATATTCACAGCACTATGAATATATTTCGTAGTGTGAGTGATTTTTGCTAATTACATCGCTGTATAAAGTTAGATGTGTGCTTTTTCCCTCCACCCCCGCAATGACCTGAGGTGATGACCACAAGCCCCCTCCCTCCCCATTTCCTACACCTGAAGTGAGAGTCCTCCTCAGTCAGTCCCTGCCTCGCTCACACACTAGAATCAGCGCACCAACAAGGTTAATTAACGCAGATGGTAACATTAAAAAAGTTAGGGTTATAAGCATGTCCTGTATCGGTCCAATACAGAACAGGTCTTTAGTTTTTAATTAAGGGACGATTCCGTATTTTACAGGACAGTTGGCAACCCTAGAAACAAGTGATTGTACAACCTAAGCACATTAGTTTTCTATTTAGCACAATTTGGGACTTAAGCACAAAACCCTATAGTTAACACAGAGGATGTTCTAAAGCGGAAAAAGTGGAAATATAAAGAGAACACAGGACTGTCCTCCACCTTCATGGTTTATTATTCTCACCTTTTAGTTACATAGTACCAGTAAGAATTGAAAATTATTTTTATCCCTGTTAATTACACTAACTGTTGGTCGCTAACTATTAGGCCTGCCAGTCTCAGTTAGTTAGTTCCATCAGTAGTGGAAGGATAGTGAAAATAACTAGTTAAATAAACAAACAAATGTTAATCTGTTGATACTAAATCCTATTTGAGGAACTGTTGTATGAAAGCAATAAAAACATCTCGAGGTTGTGCTGTTGTGCTGGATATCAGCACAACTGTGATGGAGTCATAGGCACAAGGTAAACCGAATGCCGAAACCATCATAACAACACTCCCTCTCATGTGATATTGCTTAATTATAATGCCTATATTGCAATTAATTCTACTAACCTTTAAAATAATAATAATTATGCTCCTTCAAAATCTCTCTCTCTCTCTCTCTGTGTGATGTTTCAAATTAAGTCTAAGATAATGACCGTGTGTGAGTGTGTGTGTGAGTGTGTGTGTGTGTGGTCATTAGGCTTGAAACACACTCATACAATTCACCTTGTGTAATTAAACGCTGCTATAAATACAGACTAAAATACACAGCATGATCTGATATGATGTCATTAATTAAAAGAAAGCACTAACGAGTTGCCAGCACTGAGGTCACACCAGGTTGACATCTCGCCTAATTATGCATGAAATTTATATCACCAGTGATATATTTACTTCAACTCATATATCACCCACATGGCTGGCTGAAGCAGAAAGCGTCTCAGAGCACCACGTGCCTGATTATTAACGTGGCTGAATTTCAATCAATCATATTCACGCGTACATTATACTTCCCTTGTGCACAGTAAAGTGTAGGATTTACGCATGGTCAAAGTCACAGAGATGAGTCACTGAATGCACATGTCAGAGACAGATACTACTGCAGGTTAATATTTTAAATGGTGTAAGTGTGTGTTACCTGTAAGGACCTCCGGCGTGGCAGAGTGGGGAACAGTGGCAGCGTCCTGAGGGATCGAGCTCATGTCTGGTTCCGGAGTGCTGCTGGGAGGAGAGATGGCCAGAGGAGTCATCGCCAATCGGGACTTCAGCTACACACACAAATACATATACACACACAACACATAATAACTCTTGATCATTATATATATAAAAAGGTTTGAGAAAAGAAAAAAAAACATTTTGGGCAAGTTACTGTCCTGGTTGTCTATAACTAAATATTTAGTTGGAAATCAATATACATATTATATATACTGTATGTTCTTCTTGTATTTTGTAGTTTGTCTGACTAGCACTGATTTTGGTGTATTTGGGAGCTATAATGCATTATGAAAGTAAAATTTATGAGAAAGGATTAAGCAGAGGGATAATGCTTCAACACCTTAATCCACGATCACTTTGCAAAACACATGAGGTATACAGTATGTGTTGTGTGCGGGAAACTCTTGCGATTATACTAGAGCTTAAAAATTCTCAAAATCAGGATTTCTGAACTCTTTTACAAACTTATGTGACCATAGATCAATATTAAGTTGATTGAACCTTATACCTAGCATATCTGTACTACAATGATCAAAAACTATTGCTGCCATAACTCTATATATAGAAAATATATAGAATTAAAACATAAATATGTTTTGAACTGCATCTAAACCAAGACTATTGCAGATATTAAATTGCATATTTACATAGACACAAAAAACAAAGATGTTTTGGATGTGAAGGATGACTTATCCACTGGGACGAAACTGTAGCAGGTGGAGTTATAGCATTTTGCTAAATCATCCAAAACTGATATACACTGAAATAACCCAAACAATTTTGTAAAAAAAATTATAATAATAATAAATTGTGCGTTTTTTATTGGCTTATGCCTCAAAGAAAGCCCACTCAAAATATTTTCTAACAACATGCTTTTTTTGAAAAATAAAAAAAATGATTCTCAAAGTCGCCAACTGTCATGATCCACCTGTATTAGTCCCCTTGGTGTTTTGTGATCTCCGGTTTAAACTTTTTTGTTGACATTGTGTTGATTATGAGGTGCTTGGATAATGTCCATGCTATGCTGTGTCTGACCTGTGCTCCGTTCTGCTCAAGATATACCCTGTCCTGCCCGAGCCATGAGCTGTCCCAGCTAGGCCATGTACAGTGGTATCCCTGCTTAGCTGTGCTGTGCATTCTGGTGCCAGAGACACTCTGCACCCCCCACTGGCTGGCTTTGAGAACAGTATGCTTTCATCACTGCCCAGCTTCAGGGACACATTGCTGTTACCACCACCTGGCTTCAGGGGCACCTTGTAGTCACCTGCACCTTGTTTCATTAATTTAGTTGGTTCCCTTGTCCTGCATCTGTTCTGTCTTTTGTTTGGTTATAATAATATAGATTTATTATATAAATAATATATCTATAAATATATTATATTATAAAAATATATTAATTAGAAATAAATAGCAAGCAAGAGGTCATGAACTTTCGAAGGAACCAATCCACTTCTGTCTGACACTAAATGGAAGCTGTATAGTATTTAAGCAATGAAACATGACATGGTGGCAAACTAATCAGCAATAGGTTGGTTCTCGCCGTATTAAGAATGTAACACAGTGTTTTAATTCTTCTGATGCTGACATGCCTGCGCGCAAACACACGCACACACACACACCTACACAACACAGAGGTCTGTACCTCTTCTTTCCTTTCTTTTGACTCAGAAAAGATCTGCAGCAAGAGTATGAGGCTTGCAGACACATAGCTAAAAATAACTCTCACTACAGCAGCAGACTGCAGATACATCAGTCACTGTGAAACTACACACACACACACACACCTCCCTTTCTTTCAATCTGGAGTGGGAATCACAAATGTGTCTGGATATTACCATAAAAGAGGAAAATGGGTCACAAATATACATTATGACCCACATAAAAAAACTGACTCACATGCTTACAAATGAATTATAGCTACTCAGACACACACACACACACACACACACTGATATACACTGATGCTGACCTTGAATCCAGGCTTCCTCCCTCTCTTCTTAGGCACTTTGATGGGAGGGAGGGATTCTGGGTAACGACTCTGATACTCCGGATGCCTTTTGAGCGGTGGACGTCCCCTCTTGCGACCCGGAACCTTTCCAGATGGGGGTGGAAGAAAGGAGGGGCTTATTGCCCCAGGTGACTGCATGTCTCCACCCCCTGTCTGTCCAGATGCAGTAGGAATACTCATCAGACCTGGAACCAAGTGAGAAATAGAGAGAGAGAGTCAGGGAGGAGGTGACACGTGGACACAAGCACACAAGTCAAGCAATATCCATCATGTTAACGAGCCAGCAAGGACAACAGATGACGTTCATGAGGCAGATAATGACGTGTAGGTAAGGAAATAAAATGAAGGCTGTACGCTGTAAGAGTGAGATGTATAAAATAGATGTTGAACATGATAACAACATGGGTTACTGAAAATAATCAACAACACGGTGGTGTAACCTAGCCTAACACAAAGAACTCCCTTATTTGTCTATATGTCATTTTTTTAACCTTTACAGCTGTTTCACAATATAGCAGCTATAACACTCATTCCATGACCCTTCTCCTTTTTCTCTCTTGAAGTGAATAACCTTAAATATTGCTATTTCTAAGAAAACAGAAGGTTCAAATGTAACCACTAAGATGACGATGGTGTAGTCGCTGGCACTGAAGACTCCTTCCAGCCTATCAAAAATTCCACATATTACTATAAAAACAGTAGCGCACTGTATTAGATGAAGAGTATTCATATAATCTTGAACTTGGCACTAGTGTCAGCACTGTGTTGCTCAACCTTCTGACCAATTAGAATCGAGAACTTAGAAGTGTTGTGGTATAAGGCTTTCACCACAAACAACATAAAGACAGGAACTAAAGTTATTAGCTTTATTTTGTAGTCATCTTCAATAACATAAAATGTCTCTTAAGTTCCGGGGCCCTGGACTCTGCCTTTATGTAGCAAATAATGTATTCAATGATCATATAAAGTATCACGATTTTTGTGTGTGCCGCCAATTCATGTCTCGCCATACAAAATCGTATCGTAGTAATATCACATCGGGTGAATCCCTGGTCATTCCCATCCCAACTGTTATGAGTATAAAAAAAATTACATCACTGCACATGATAACTACTGAACTTAGTCAATGTCTTCAAACAGGAAGAACATTAGCAAAAAGTGTCATTCCCAACAGTACTCATATGAGGATATATTACAGTGTAGCTGGGAGGAAATGTAATGTGAGGACATATGAGGACAGTTGAGTCTCATGAGGATATTAAAAATATATATTATAATAATAATAATAATAATACAAAAATGTAATCATGCTGCATTAAACTGTGCAGTTTGTTAAAGAAATGACCGATGACCCAGATTCTAAAGGAAGCCCTAAACCACAGTCTCTTAACAGTCAGCTCACTGCTTGCTAGGAATGCAGATACACAGCAATGTCTTAACCACCTAAAACCTGAGAATAACAGCGTGACCAACAACACTGTAACCTGTAGCACCATTAATTAACACTGGCACCTTAACACCTTATAAACAGAACACTAAGTCGAGTCAAAGAACGGAACAAAACATCCAACAGTCATGAGAAATCTTTATGCTGTTCCTGTATACCTTCTGTTCAGCATATTATACACCTGACACTGCTAGTTTAACAGTACTGTAGTGAAAGTAGAAATACTACGTAGTCTAGAAGCCACATGAAGCATCTCTCTCTCTCTCTCTCTCTCTCATCCCCTCCCCCACCCCTCGATTTTTTCCACCCCTCCCCCTCCAGCTGCGGTGTCTGGCCTTCTCCGAATCCCTGATGGACGGCTTCCCTCTTCTTCTGCTCCTCTCTCTCTCCCTCTCTCTCCATCACTCTCAACTAGGTGCTCTTCATGCAGGAAACTCAAAAAGTGGCAAGAATATAAAGGAAGTAAAACTGTCACTTTTTTCACTTTATAAACAAATAAGAAATGTTTTCCTGTGTGCACATTCAGGTTCCTGCAGGCGAGTTGATGGACCACAACATACTCGCATGCTCATTTCAGTTTACTAACTAAAAATGGTGGTTTCTGGCTATATAATTAGTGTTTTTGAAGTATAGTCTACTTTAGAGCATATAATCGGGACAGCATGCCTTAATTTTTTTTATAATAGAAATAATATTAATAATAATATTATTATTAATAATAATAATAATAATAAATACTGCTGTTTCAGTAGTATTTCAGATTAATTTAAATAAAGTGATTTTAAAAATTGCTCTCATTTTAACATATAAGAATATAACAGTTTTATTCTTACAAATATAGAAAGAAAATCTGTTATTCTGGAAATATTACACATAATAGTGTCAAATTCCATCCTGGCACATTCCTCTTGAAAAAAGCAATAATAATACTAATACTAATAATAACAATAATGATGATGTGTATTACCAAATGTCCAATAAATAAACTGTAAATATATCATGCGTTGGATGAAAAGTCTACATGAAACTCAATTTATCCCAAAAGAAAAAAATAAATAAATACATCCTATGCATGCTCAGCATTTAAGAAGAGTGCCTTAAACTGCTGAAATGACGTCCATAAGACAGGATGCGATCAGAGAGAAGTTTGAGAACACCTGTGCGGCTTGTCTACTTTACCTGTCCTCGGTTTGTCCCACTCCATCTCACTGGTTCTTATTAATATATTATTATTTCTGTAATCCCGATGCAGGTTGAATAATCCACAGTTTTCGTTCAGATGCGAGAGAGAGGGAGAGAGAGAGAGAGCAGCGTGACGCGTCTTCCTTCCTTCCTCCTCTCTAAAAAAAAATAAAATGATATTTTTAGATGCACATACCAGGCCGACGGTGTTAAAGCGCAGTCCTATCCACAAAAACACAAACACGTCGTTCCGTCGCTATTTTGCCTCCGCGTCCCTCGTCGACCGGCCTCAGCAAGTGCGCGCTCCCGACCGCTCAGGTTCCGACGATACCGCTGGCTTAGGCGCTGCTGCTGCTGCGCGCTCCCGCGCACCGAGCTCCCGAAATCGCTCCTCGTGTCTCTGGTGCGCGCTCCCACTCAAAGAGCTCCCGAAATCGCTCCTCGTGATTCTCAGGCGCGCTCCTGTCTAGCGAAATCGCTGCTCGTGATTCTGGTGCGCGCTCCCGACTCCGCCGCCGCCGCCGCCACGCGCTACAAACTACTCTTCCTTTTTGGTCGTCATGGCAACTAGGCTCCTAACATCCTTCCACTGCTGCGAAGCCAGACTCTACAACATCCAATGCGCAAACCAGTCTCCAAATATAAAGCAAAAACACAAACCTATGGGAATAAACAGTGAACAGAAGATGTTTAGGTTTAAGCTTGTTTTTATTGGAGGCTAAACTGTAGTTTCGTGTTGGAGTCTAAACTGGAGACTGGAATTATCTGATGGAAGCATGCAGAACAAACCTGGTATAGACTCCAGGGATGCTATTTATTTCACTGACACTGAAATCTGACAGAAATTTTGGATGGATAGAAATAAACCTATTAATTGAATAAAATATAGACATCAATGTAGCTCTGCAGATTTCTATAATTACTCATTAATGGTCTCCAGTCGAGCGTTCTCAATAATCCTATTAATTAAGCACGAATTTCTCATTTCCACATTGCAGAGCTTTGAAAGACTAATACTCATTTATTTACTTTTACATTTTTGGCTTTTGCCGAGCGCCATTATCCATTTATCTCCTTATGCTTCTGAGCAGTTTAGGTTTACAGGCTCAAGGGCCCAACAGTGGCATCTTGGTGGTGCTGGAGTTTGAACCTATGACCCTCTCCAACACATTAACCACTGATCTCTCTCTCTCTCTCTCTCTCTCTATATATATATATATATATATATATATATATATACAGTATATACACAAACACATATCCACCATCGCCAAAACTATATGAACACCTAACATAATCATTCTATAGAATATCTTTGTATGCTGTAGCTATAGCTGTTTCGCTCTAACTGTTCCGGGGTGATGCCCTTTATGCACAAAGTCAGCTCTATGAAGACATGGTGTGTCAAGATTGGAGTGGAAGAGCCCTGACTGAACTCAACCCCACAGAATAGCTTTGGGACAAAATATAACAGGAGCTTCCTTGACATCCCGGCACCAGGATCTGACTTCATTAATGTTCTTGTAGCTGAACTGAATGAACACAAATCTCCACAGCCATGCTACAAAATCTAGTGGAACGCCTCCCCAGGAGGAGAAGAGTGAAACTTGTTATAACAGCAAAAAAAGGGACTAAGCAGTAAAAGGTTAGAAACGTGAACACAAGCTAAAACCTGAATAAACTGCCCTTAAGTCATTCTGAACTATTCCCCAGATTAATTACACACACTGGAGAACAGCTGCCTGTAAATACCAACATGGCAGCATGTCCAATAAGGCGTATTTGCTTTAGTAAGCTTGGGCACTAAAACCTCGCCTGTTCCCCGTCGAGCAGATTTTTTAAATCCTCAGTTATTAAAGCAGATGCTCATTAATAAATTGATGGCCAAAATTCACAATTCACAATGCCCAAGAATGTTTTCATAATAGTGCTTTTAATAACAAAGGGTCATATACTACAGAGAGAGAGAGAGAGAGAGAGTAAAAGACCAGCTGTCCTTGGCATGGTAAAGTCATGGTAATTTGCAGCATTCCAAATTTGTCTTCCTAAAGAAAATATTTTCACTGAATAAATTAGCAAGCTGTTGAGCTCTCCAAAGAAAAAAATACTGAAATGTAGGATACTATAAAGACAGATGAATGTGAATCCTGCTTTCTTCTTTTTTTTTTTTTAAACAGGACATTTTAGGTAAATTGGGATGGCTTAGGTTACTAAGGCTTTGAAGTGGAATGCCTTACTAGAAACAACATGATAAGTCTGGATCAACCAATAAGCAGGTATAGTCAGCACCAACCAGTCTTCTTGATGAAGAAAACTGCAGGTTTTATCTATTTTATTTACTTCTTTTTGTTAAAGGTTTCCTGACTTATATATTCCACATGTTTGTCATGCTTTAAGAGTATAAGTATAATGTTTAACTGCTCAAGATGTATATAATATTAGGTATATCAAAGATGAATTGGTCATTTGGGGCAGGGTGTTTCAGCTTAATTGCCTTAAAATACAGTAAGTGGAGAGAGGAAAAGTGAAGTTACATAATGAGTGTGAAACAGTACGGTAAAACGATGTATCGTTGGAACTAAATAGCATTTTCCTAACTGGTGTAGACCAAAGCATTCCAAGCAACACAGATCATCACAACTACCAGCCTGTAGATCAGTGACTAACAATCCAGCCATTTAAACCAACATTTAAGGATGTGAAAGATAATATGCAAGTATGAGCAACTGTGATAATTCATTCATTTTCAGTAAACACTGGATTCTGGTTGCGGGCATTTTGGCACAGCTAAGCCATCTACCAGCATGTTTTTAGGAGAAACCAGAGGACGGAAGACACCACATGGGCATGAGTAAAAAGTTACTTTTAATTCTGCATGTTTGTAAATTAAGAGTTGTACAATTTATACTTTTCCTCAGCTTGAGCTGTTGTACTTATTTTTCATATTGAAACCTTTAAAGGCCACTGTAAATTTTTAAAGATTTTGAGAATGACTGATGGTTTTTCAATTTACTTCCAATAAATTTATTTCTACTGTTTGAGAATGGAGAAAAGAACAGAAAATAAAATACATGACTGAAAAGGGTAGTGATTATATGTGTGCTTGTCTGTCCACCTTGTGGTTAATATATTAAGTAATGTCTAATATATTAATGTATATATAATGTCTAATAAGTCTCAGAAAGTCTGTCTATATTATCACTGATATATATTGTTATGCTCCGAAGGTCAATGTTGTTCAGTGCTCAGTAGTTGTTCTGCCTATCATATACGTATTCGTTTTCTTATTAGTTGTAAAAAAAGAAAAACTAAAGATTTTGAGAATAAAATGTAATATTTTGAAAATAGTGTTAATATTTTAAGATTAAAGAAGTGATAATTAAAAAAAAAACATTTAGAAAATTAAGTTGTAGTGCATAAAAAGCAAAGTCATAACATTTAGAAAAAATAAACATTTAGAAAATAATAATACTTTTTTTTAGAAACGTAATAATTATTTATTATTCTCAAGGATCTTTGGGTACATTTTTAAAAAAATTGGGGGAGTGTCCCTCTTTCTCACCATTCTGGACTCAAATTTCACAGGACTTATCATATTTGTTGGATATTAATATAGAGTTGTTATTCTTGAATGATTTCTGGAACCTCACCTTGTACATCAAACAAATAAGTATACTATTAGCTGCTATTACAACAGCAAAAAAAATGTTAGTCAACCACTGGAATCATCCTCACACACTGGACAGATGAACATGGGCTGTGTACCTCTTGGACATTACTCTCAACTTCTTGTATGCATGGATCTAGTATGAAAACTGTGAGTTTTTGGCATGCTGCTTTTAATGTTGTGTCAGCTGGTCTGAAGTCATTATAAAATTTTTATTAATGTTTTTTTTTTTTTTACTGATTTATTTATTCCTTTTTCATATTTCATATCTTATTTTGTTTTACATATCTAAGATCTCTAGATCAACAAAGTTGTTTTTTGTTTGTTTGTTTGTTTGTTTGTTTTATACTGTTGTTTCTACTTGATCTAGAAAAAAATCAATAAACAGTTGTTAACAAAAAAAAAAGAAAAGTAATAATTATTTAGAATAATTTTTAACAACAAAGTCATAATGTTGTTTAGACAGTGTTTCAAGAATAAAAATTAAATTTAAATAGAATGTTGATATGAAATTTTAAAAATGGCTTTATTCATAAAATGTTATGACTTTATTATTTAAATATTATAACTATTTTCTAAGTGCTAAAACTTTGTTGCTGTAAATGTAACTGTAAATATTGCAAAGTAAGGTAAAAGTTGTGACTAAGGGACTACCAATGAAAGCTCATTCTGAGGCTGTCTATGCCTGCCCACTGTCCCTGTAAAATAATCAAATAAAACTACAAAGTAGGTATAAGGTATTTTGACCTCAAAGCCATATTATTTAAGAAATAAATTCACAACGTTTAAGGAATATAGTTGTAATATTTTGGGGGGAAGGTTGAAATATTTTGAGAATAATGTCATAATATTTTGAATCACAAGATTTTAAATTTAAGATCATAATGTGTAAGGATTAAAGTCATACCACTGAGAATAAAGTAATGATTGAAAATAATTTGTTGTAACATGTTTAAAATAGTGTAAAGTTGCAATATTTAAAGTATAAAGTTGTACCATTTTGTACATTTAAAGTCAGTGTTTAAAGAATTAAGCTGTCCTATTTACAGTCATGATTTGAAATAAAACATAAATAATAATAATAATAATAATAATAATAATAATAATAATAAAGTTGGGGCATTTGGAAAATAAAATAATATTTAAAGAATAACATTTTAACATTAAAAAAATGTATTTGTAGCTTTTTGAGAATAACAAATTCAGGATTCATATACTGTAGCTAAATTAATCCCAGAAAGATATTACTTGGGAAAAGTCATAATATTTAGAAAATGAAGTCATAATTTTTAAAGAATAGAATTATTTATAATATATAAAGAATAGAAAGTATTTAAACATTTCATCTATAAATCCTTTTTTAAATTCACATCAGGATATTTTTCTTGAAATATTACAATTTTATTCTTGAAACTCTACAAACACGTTTTTTGCTCAACAACATGACTTTATTCTCTTAATCTTTTTTTTTTTTTTAAATCAACTTTAAAACTAGAGCTGCACAATTAATAAAAAATCCCAATATGGACCTGGACAATTATTTAATCTCCAAACGCATACAGGTAATTCATACATAGTCAGGAATTCATGTAGAGTTTGTCAAGAATTTAAGTTTTTTTTTTTATATATATATATATATATATATATAGTTTAGAGTATAGCTCTACTTAAAACACTGTGTGAATTTTGGATCTGCCCAGGTGTCAGATCTGTCTAATCAGCTATTTTTGGAGTAATTATTTAATAGCACTTTGTTTTTTTAGCATTTTTTGTATTTACTATAACATTCATGTTTTATGTTTCGTATTTGATAGAGTTTTATCTGGAACTGTGATGGCCGGACATATAGTCAGCTTCACACTTTACAACAAGGTCTGTCTTCCAGTGAAAGGATTAAACATGCAGGCTGAGGCGTGTGTGTGTGTGCGAGTGTGAGTGTGTGTGTGTGAGTGTGTGTGTGTGTGAGAGAGAGTGTGTGTGGGGGGGGTGGAGTTCAATAAATTTCACTTTCCTTTTTTTCCACATTACCACAAGCACTGTTACACACAGATGGCCCTGTTTCTCAAACAGAGCATATAATCACACATAAACACCCACATTCCACACAAACACTGTCTCTCACACGCAGACCTGACCCTGACCTCCCGCAGGGACCCTTACATTTGACAAACAACTTCCAGGTCAACTGAAGGTCAGGCCTAAAATAAATACAGAGAGAGAGAAACACGCGAGAGAGAGAGAGAGAGAGAAAGAGAGAGAGAGAGAGTGTGTGTGTGTGTGTATGTGTGTGTGAGTGAGAGAGAGAGAGAGAGAGAGAGAGAGAGAGAGCGACAGGGAGCGAGAGAGGTGAGTTCAAGTTCAATGTCCAGAGACATACACAAAGTGAAATTACAATACACACTGCACTGGGTACTAATAGACTCCATATTACATGCAGAACCACACACACACACACACCCCTTAACAAACATAGCAAAGGAAAAAGAAACATAACAGGTCATCAGCAAGATCAATAACCCTCCCACAAAAGGTTGCCATGGCAACAGACATTGCTAACTACCACAAAAAATAATAATAATAGAAGAGAAGGAAAAGAACACGTGTCCTGGAAAACTCACATCTCCTCCAGTGCTTTGTTTTGCTTTCATGTAAAATCACTTTACTAGCATAAGGTGTGCTTATTTACGCCCAGTCACTTCACTAACCTCACACTTTAGAGCAATGTAATAGAGATCAATTTACCTCCTCTTTTGGCCCCCTCCCCTCCCCCCACAATCTGTTAGTCAGTTAGTCATGTTAGCATACAGGCTACTATACATTAACCTTTTATATTATTTAATCAGTAACTAGTAGTTAGTGATTAGGGACTAGTCTGCACCTGTATTATCATTTACTTCTAAGATCACTCCTGAATGTACATGTCTGTTCCAAAATTTGATTAAACGTCAAACTTTAGTAACTTTTCTGATTTAAAAAATCATTAAAGTAAATTGAATGTGGATTGTGTCCTCATGCTATTAGTATAAATGGAAGCTAAGCACATAAGCTAAAAAATTTTAAATAAAAACAATAAAAATCTCACACATGTTGAAAATGCAGCCATAGTGAGCATACAAAATAAAAAGAATGCTAAAGGTTTAGATGCTAAACTGAAGAGATTAGATGATAAATGATATCTAATAATTTTGAGTCATTCACATTCACATTTCATATACACTTCCATAATTTCTTTTGATTGTGTAAAGCTTTGATTGTGTAAACTGAAGGAATTAGATTTTAAACTGAAAGTATTTGCTGCTAATCTAAAGCCAGTGAATGCTAAACTGAAGAGATTAGATGCTAAACTCAAGTGACTATTGCTAAACTGAAGGAATTAGAAGCTAAACTGAGATTGGATGCTAAATTGAAGTGATCGAATGCTAAACTTAAGAAATCAGATGCTAAACTGAAGAATGTAAATCCTAAATTAAAGAAAATAAAGCTCTGTCCAATTTTCCCTTCATCAGTGACATGAGGTTGAGAAATGAGAACCAATCAATT
Source organism: Clarias laeviceps (assembly GCA_030014305.1). Taxonomy (NCBI): domain Eukaryota; kingdom Metazoa; phylum Chordata; class Actinopteri; order Siluriformes; family Clariidae; genus Clarias; species Clarias laeviceps. The sequence continues at coordinate 29,579,800 of JAQMYJ010000012.1, read as the reverse complement.
GCAGAGTTAATTAAACACATAGCATCAACTCAAACCCATTAACTCTACTGGTGGTGATGAGCCGCTTAGATCTGAGAGAGAAAGAGAGACAGAGACAGACAGACAGACAGACAGACAGACAGACATAGAAAGACAGGACAATAGACAGACCGAGAGAGAGACAGGACGATAGACAAAGAGAGAGAGACAGGACGATAGACAGACAGGCAGAGAGTGACAAACAGATTTATTTATTTATTTATTTTTCTTAGTGAAACCATAGGTGCAGTTCCAAAATGTGCAATTTAAGCACTTATAAAAATGCATTTCTGCTGAAACAAATGTGGTATGAGCTTCTTATACTCTCTATAAAAAGCACATAAACAAGCAAACAAACAAACAAAAAGCAAACACTCTTACAGACAAAATTAAAGCACAAACTTAAAATGTGATTGCTATCCCTAAAACCTTACATTCATCACTGAGTTCTGTTAATGCTGTCATACAAAAGGCCCTCATCATACCACACACACACAACTTCTTACAAAATAACAAATCATAAGAAGTGGTATCATTTGGCAAACCCTCCAGCCGACACCTACAGTCACAAGCAGGGTCCCGGCAGGGGGACGAGAAAATATTCTAATACATGCATCATGCGAGAAGTTATTTACTATGCCACCAAGTTGCCATGGCAACAGGGCAGAAAAAAAAAACTGATACTGCAATAAAAATCATGTGACAACGCAAAGGGGGGGAAGCAATGTATGAAGATACGAGTAGGTGCTTCAAGGTGAGGTGGATTTTGTCCTTACAAATTCAGATGCTAAGGGACTAAGGTGGAAAAGTGGGGAATTATCTCTCTCTCTCTCTCACACACACACACACACATATATACACACGCACTCCATCTGTGATCTCAGAGACAAAGATCATTAAGAAATACACACGCTAAACGTCACCCTTTCAAAGCTCACTAACCCCCTTAAATCCTGAGTCTGTGTTTAATGAAGGGAACATTTCTTCTTCTGTTCTTTCTCTCCGTTCCTTCTGCTGTCTCGATTTATCTAATCTATACATATCTTTAAGGTTTCTCTTTAAGCTTTGACATTCCATCCTTTTTTTTATTATTTCCGTCACTGAATCCAGGGCAAGCATAATATTTGACAGATATTACTGAGCAATCAGCAATAACTCTTCTACTGATAACCACGTAGAAAAAAAACTGCATCATAAATTTAATATCATCTGAAGTGTAAAATCTATGAAGCCCTTAGCATTTAAAGGGAAAATAAACAGCACAAAGTAATAGGTCCGGGTTAAAAAGTTTGACAGATTATCAACAAATAAAATTTTGGGCTCATTGTTTTAAAAAAAATTTATGACAATTATAAATAGTTATAATATTTATAAATATTTATATTAATTAATTATAATATTTCGGCTTTTGTAGAGCTTTTCATTTATTCGTTTCCTTTTAAAGATTTCCTTTTTTTAACATTATTATTTATTCTTTATTTTATATGATTTATTAGTATATATTTTTTGTTCATTTAAATATTGATATTAGGATTTAAAGGTTAATAATTATAAAATATAAGTAATAAATATAAGGCAAACTTGTTTCATGAATTTTATTTACAATAATATAACAAAAAATGTTTTAATGGTTCACGGACCAGCTTAGTCTAGAATTGCTGTTGAAAAAGTCATACATAAGCTGCAGGAAAAAATGTACAGACAATAAGTAATAATGTCGTTCTTACTTTCTGAGCAATTAGGCAGTGTCCTATCCCACAAGTCCCGCCCACTTGGCACGGTTTCTGCGTTCAGATCGACCAGCTGCCAGAGGCTCCTCCCCCTGTCTGTACGGCGATCGAGTCGAAGGCGGAGCCTGACACTCTGCACACGCAGGACACTCGGTATCCAGGAGCCGGTGGAATCCTCCAGATCCCTGCCACGCAATCTCATTCCCTCGGCAACACACACTCCAGCCCTAACATTACACTGAGGGAGATAAAACACACACAAACACGATACATTTAGGGAATAGCTCTTTTCACACCTTTTACAATGACATTATGCTTTGTATTTTCAATTCTGTAACAGAACAAATCAGAACTTTCCTCTAAAATAAATACTATACAGTATTTTCAGTGTTTGTCAAACTAACACTGAAATACTTAACATTATGTTAAAAATGGTGTAAATAAAAAAAAATTCTTCAACACAACCTAATATTTTAGACCTACGAGGGGGTGTTCAAGTCAAAACAGGACTTTTCATTGTGCACAATAACAGAAAATATCGGAAAAAACTCCCTTTATTTCTCTATATGATCCTCAGTTACACTAATGCATTTTTTCCAGTGTTTCACTATTGCCTGGATTCATCCTTCACAAGTGAAATGCTGGGCTCCCAGGAATTCCTTTAATGGCCCAAACATGTAGAAATGGCTTGGAGCAAGGTCAGGACTGTACAATGGATGTTGCAATAACTCACACCCAAGTTCCTGTGATTATGTGTACAGTTCCCACAGACGGATACAAATGTTTTATTGCGGCTAAGACTCTCATCACCATATTGTGCTTGAAGTCTTCTGTAAATGTCAATCGGTTTTACGCTTTCATTCACAAGACATTACATTGAAGGTCCTGGTTTGATTTTAACGCTTCTCAACCTAATTCCTGCATTTAACTATGTGGTTATAATAATAATAATGTAGCTGTTTAAGGATATCAGTGACATGAGATTTATTATTGATTCAGGTGAGAGCACTGAGTAAGATTTTTTGTGTTCACAGAATTTAGACCCCTCAAATAACCACTCTGCAACCAGAAAAGCATCTTAGAAAGGATACCACTACAACATGCTAGAAGAAATACACATTAAGCAATCTCTTTAACACATATGCTTTTGAAAGAAATTTGTATCTGACAGCCGTAGAATCACAAGTTGCCATGCAGCAGATGAAGGACATTTGTTTGAAACAAGCTAATAAATAAATATATACAGTAGTTATGCCAATGTGCTGCTGGATGCTTGGTTCTAACTACTAAAGAAGGTTACTGGTTCCATCTAATAGGCAAATAACATGATTGTATCATATCAGTGTTCTAGAAACAAGCAATTCATTGGGAAAAAAAATAAAAATAAACCAAGACCGTACACAGGCATTTTTGCAAGCTGTGCTTCAGGCCTTCATCCAGAAGATATTTCGAAACTTTTTTTTCTATGTTGACATGTGAATATCGCGGCCTACTTATATCACGCGCGTGCTGGTTTGGAAAGCATGTTTTTGCAACAGCTTTTTTTTTTTGATGGAGGAAAACCCGTTTTCAAAAATCTCTGGGCTATATAAGATTTATTTAGCATTTCCTGAAGTGTGTCAGGACATTGTGACTGAAGTATAGTGCTGCCCTGCAAAAGTCTAAGCACTTAACTTAGTTCTTAACTTTCACATCACAAGAGGAAGGAAACAATTGTTTGTACCTGCTGTAGTATAAGTGACAACTACATTAAATGTAACTGTAAATGAATATCTCAATTTTAGTCAATAAAAATGTCACTGTTGGCACTGTAGTAAAGGAAGAATAAAACAAGTCAAAATGTGCCATTATTGGAAAGTAATCAGTGTTGGGGTTTTAAAAAAAAAAAATTACACTACAAATCATTATCTTGTGTTAATTCCTTATATAACCTCTAAATAAATGTATGCACACAATATGTACAGAGTATACTGTATGTATTCATGCTGTAAATTATTCTGTTTTTGAATATATGTATGCATACAATATGTACCGTTTATACTGTACTTACTAACCTGTACTGTATGCATACATTTATTTAAAAACAGAATATATAATTATTCATCTTTAAACCAAATATTAAATCCTTTAAAGATTTTGCATCGCCTCCAAGTCTCCCTCATCTTCTCACCTTTTAATTAAGGTTTCTTAAACAGAATAATTTCTCTTATTTTCTCCCGCGAAACAAAAGCCTCAATCAAACGAACATGCCTGACTCTGACAGAACAAAGTTTACAAACTGAATGACTAACGGACTCAAAAATTGCATGTAAATTAGGAAACCATGATGCACAAAGGAGCCATTGTGGAACAGTTTGGCCCCGTCAGTCGGAGCTAATTTTTCTGTGGATTAAATAAATGAACAAAGTTCTTCCTTTTGAGGCATTGCCCTCTTTCAACCTCTTTTACTTCAACTGAAAGCCTTTATTGATTGGTTCTCTGCCAGACCTGTACTCAAGAGCCATATATTTTCCTAGTTCAAGGAATGACAGTCTTTCTGGAATAACAATGAATACATCTTAACATACATATTCCACAAACTTCTATGTTATATTAATTGAATATAGAAGCTTATGAGATTTTTATGAGAACACTTTAGTTATCGAGAAAAAAAACCTGGTTGTGCTTTTTAAATTATTATTCTAATGGACATAAAAAATGATATTTAAAAATACCATATATCTGTCAGCACCTGACATGCTGAAAGACTGAAAAGTCATAAAAATCTAATAAAGACATGCACACAGGGATCTCAGTTAATGAAAAGGTCCAGGCTTGGCTCCAGAGCACAGTCACAAGGTTTTGATTATGTTCTCCTACAAGTACAAAACAACCACAAAAAGGGCAGATATAATATTAGAGAGCTTGGGTAAAATAATTGACACAGACGAATATTTATCTGAGAAGAACTAGCATTGTGGAAAAACATGAGCCCATGTTCATGTGAATTTGAGAAAGTTGAGAAAAGGAAAGTTGAGAAACGAGCACAAACCCTACTCCTGATCTTTCAACAGCATTACATTTACATTTACATTTAGGCATTACTGTTATTTAGTCTAAGGTCAGTTATATCAGTGTGCTTTTGTGCTTTCTCAGCTCCCAGTACACCTGATTTACACAATCAGCTAATTAACAGCATTTTCTTTATTGAAATAGATGTGGTAGGGCAGGAAAAATACTAAAATATGCAGGGTAGTGATCCTCCAGGAATAAGGTTAAGAACCACTGAGTTAGATAACGTATCTACTATTACTGCATATAAGCAGTAATATATATGTATTGTTACTATTAATGTCATTAAAACTTTCAGAACAATTTCATCTCACTCATTGCCATTGTTTTTAGTAAGGAATTATTGTAATTTGTGATCTTGTCATCTTAGTTGAAGGATACATTTTTATAGACTTTCAGCCCTTTAGATTTACTTGACTAGCACACTAAGATTAATAGAAAAGTGTCCTACATCACTCTCACATGCTGGGAAACTTACTCTCTGCTACCTTGGAGCCTCCTTCCAAAACATATTCTTGCACAATCCTTCATTGTAGTAACGATTATACGTTTTCATACATGAATGTTGTTCCAGAATACTACACAGGACTAATCATCGCTGCACTTTTGCACACCGCACAGAAATGGACACTTATGGACATTATTCATCTGTTCACTCATACTCAGTTGCACATACCCCGGTACGCTGTAGACCGGACACTCATGGACATTGCACATTTGCACATACATGCACATTTGCACACTTCATGGACATTTCCATTTCTTTCCATTTTTATTTCCATTTAAATTTTATATTTTGTCTTTTGTACAGATAAGTTTTTATATTTCTTATATATTTTTTTTACTTTTTATATTTTGTTCTATTTTCTTATGTTTCAGCTAAACTTACTCTTATTTTATTCCACTATTTATTTCTTGTTAATTGTTTTTAAATTTTTAAGGTCACGAGCGGTCGTATAAGCATTTCACTGCATATCGTACTGTGTATGACTGTGTATGTGACAAATAAAATTTGAATTTGAATTTGAGAATATCTACAATATTAGTACCTTCTCACTCTAGTAGCAAAAACGTATTAAATCACTGATGGCAAAAAGTGAACCACAGACTATTTAATACTAATAATCATAATAATTATACTAATTATAACAAACATGTCCTGCCTTGTTTAACATCATTCTCTTAGAAAGTACTAAGTGTATCTCTTCAGATAGAAGTAAAAGGGAATTGTGAATATAAAGATTTTTTTATGTGGAATTTTTAATTTATTAACCAACAAAGCAATGGTTCATTTGTGTAACACAATATATATTTTTTTAAATCCACAAAACAGTAAAAGGAAAAAAAAATGCTGCAGGCTGTATTGTGCTTTTATTATACAACCATGTCTTCTGGAATTGTTTCTGCAAAGGCCACTTTAGCACTGTATTAACACTCATGCATATTTGATTATATTTATGCCGCATTTCAGCTTGTAGGCAGAGTGGGGTGTCGGCCCTCCCTCAAGAACCACTTCACAGGCAATTGAGAGAATCAAAGGCAGTGACATTTTTTTTTAAACGTAGGCATTCAAATCGAGAGCAGTTCAGCACCCACTTGCACCAGACACAGAAATGCACACACACTCGTGAATACATGCATACGTACTCACAGAAACGTTTCAGAAAGTAAGGTAAGGAAGATGAATAAGCAGGAACAAATGCATAAGAAATATTATATGTGTGTGTTTGTGTGCGTGTTTCACCATTGTAGCACAGTTCCAGAGGATCACTGCTAAATTAAGCCTGACAACCTCCATGGTGTGAATCGTTTATGCATCTAAATATAAACTACATTAATGCTGTGAGCGATTTGTCAGAAAGATGATATCATGGTATTTGAGAAAATTCCTACCCATACCCGTAGTCAGGTACGTTATAGTATTATAAACTTAAGACTCAGTGTTGGTCCACTGTTCTGAAAAGAGTGAAGAGCAGCTACCTTCCATAACCCACATTCAAAACCATCACAGAAGCACTTTCAGCAAGAAAACACATCTGATATTAAGTCATCTTAAACATCACTTTTCTCCTCAGTAATTTCTTCTAAGTTGTTCTGGATCTGAATGCCTCTGAACCTTCGATTTTGTGCTTGATCTATTATTACTGCTAGTTAATGTAAGTGTGAGCTTGGAAGCTAAAAGGCTAACTAGCTTCTAACACTATTTGATATGTGGAACAAGGGATTCTATATCCTACATAGCATACTAGCTTGACATTTTATGCTATTTGGGATTATTCTAAAGTGAACTAACTGGAGACATTAAGAGTACCCAGATAGCACACACATGTCGCGGAGACGTCTATGCGACGTCGTCTTTTTCATCTGGCAGATGTCTGGCAGAGGGCGTTTGCTCATCTGGCAGA
>JAQMYJ010000012.1:29539286-29572496 GCA_030014305.1 Clarias laeviceps | reverse complement strand
AGCTGATGCTGCAGCTTCCCGTCCACATACCAGCAAATTTCGGATGATAAAGATACGTCGTATAGACATCGTATAGATGTAAAGATGATGTATCATTTAACAGCTCAAACAGGCGATCTACAGACGATCAAAATACGACTATAAAATAACGAACGCAATGTTTACCAGATGATACGCTCTTTAGCAGACGTTTCCACGACATACCTATGCTATCTGGGTAACTTATTATGTCCCCATGGTTTATATTCCTCACCTCCATAGTGCCTTATCCCTGACCGTACAGTATATTTTTGCTGAGAAAATGCCAGCAAAAATTTTATGTAATAACTGTTAAACTACATTTGAAGTTTTATTTAATGTCCATAAAAATTTTTTTATAGTAACACTGGAAAGATTGAAAAAAACAACCATTTTAAAATGTGTAAATACACTTATACTTCACCAGCTGTTTTTCTTCAGTTCCAATTAGTTTAAAATGATTAACAATATTATCACCTAGCTTGTAGGTTGGAACTGCATTATGCCTAATGTGTATACAAAGTAATTGTTGTTTGCTCACATTTTGTGATCCTTCAGTCTCAACAATTGTGAAGAAAAACTACATGGAGAACACAATGCAAATCAGATTACACCAAACTGAGCAGAATTGAGGGCTTCGAGTGGTTAAGACTAATTAATATAATTCTCAAAAAGCTTGAAATATTGAAGAAGAAGAAGATGAAGAAGAAGACGAAGAAGAAGAAGAAAGCCCACTCTAAGTGCTGGAGCACATATCTGACTAGTCGCCAGCTCCGCCATTAAGTAATGTCTGAGTCTTTCAATCTACCTCATACAAGGACATTTGTTTTCATGCCTTGTATCTTAACACTGGACAAAACAGACTGAGCACAGAAAAGTCAAGCGGAACTGAAGCCAAGACGATTGTGATCAAATCAAACCTTTTAGTAGGTGCATTAAATTAACAAGCTTGAGTCGTTAGACTGCTGAAAAGATGTACCCAATTGAATGGATCGTGAAGTAAAAAGATGTGGCTGGGTATGGAAATGTTTTGGCTAGATTGAATAAAATGACCTGATTTGACTTCCGAACTAAGCACAGCCAAAGGCAGGTCAATGAGAGGTCAAATGAAACTAACTCAACTTTTAAAGCATGAGTTGTCTTATGCACTCAGGGTGACATTAACAAGGACATGATTAAAGACTTAACACTGTATCATTAAACTGGGTTGCCAGGTTTCGTGTAGATACACACCTCACAAAAGCCATGCAAAAGCTCTCAAACTAGCAACCAAAAAAGGGCAACTGAAAAAAGCTAAAGATGGATTTTCTTCTTCTTAGCCTTAGTGTGAGAAAACAACATCACTTTGGAGCATATGTATTTCTAAAATATTAACATCATCCACTCCATGTAAATCACCCTTTTTTCATCTTGAACACTTTAGCATTTTTAAACCTTAGAACAGAAATGTTTTTGTGCATCAACGCACGGACATACTGTCTGAACTTGCCTTAGTTTGTGGAAAATTATTTAATTTGACTCTTATTACTTGCTATAAAAACAAGCTCTTGGTATCCGCTGAGTATTATAAAATCCATATTTGATGTATAAACTGCAACCATGGCAACAAAATCTGTCATCTTCTCCTCCCTCTTGCTTCGTAAAATCCCAACACACTGTATTAGCATGTTGTAGTTCCCATCTTTGTCTACGATTATTTTACATAATAACTCCATGAAGTGGAGTGATGCCGAAAACACATGCTCACTACTCACTGGTCAGGTAAAGGATGTAATTACTATTTAAATTAAACATTAGTTGATCAGGGCTTAAAGTTTTACACTTACTGAACAGCCGGCCCATATGGATGATGTCTGACTCTGTAACTTACTGTAAGCGACCTTGAACTTTAACTTTAAATGTCATCACATCTTTCAAGCAAAATCACATACTCATCATAAATAATGATGTGAATATTTTTATGTATTCATCACCCTGACACTCTTAGCATTTACACACTATCCCACTGCTTTACCATGCACTATGTATACACCGTTTCCAGGTTGAGGAAAAGTACAGAATTCTCTCTCAGGCCTGAAGGTCAACAGGAGTAAATGATGTCGCCCTCTTTTACACCAAACGTGTTTAAGCTAACCATTTTTTTCCAGGATTGGTGAGAGCTTATTTTTCCAACCTTGAAAACTCCTACACATATCAGACCCTCATCTCTAGTGGCCTGTTTGATCCAATAATAAAGACTGTGTGTGTGTGTGTGTGTGTGTGTGTGTGTGTGTGTCTCCCTATTCAGGCTGGCAAGCTGCCTCAGGGTCTCATCACACACACCACTGCACAGTGCATTTAAGTGTGCAGTGTGTGTGTGTGTGTAAAAGAAGCCAAAAAAAGAACACTAAAAGCTGATGCCTCACTAATGTACTTCAGGATTGAACGTCACAAGCTAAGCTGCTCTAAAAAGACATAACTTTTTAATCATTAGCTCCTTGATGATAAGCTCATGCCACTGCGCAGAATCAAACTCACTGGCTGACCACATGAACATGCAAATACGATATGATGTCCAAGGGAGCAGGATGAAAAGTATGGTGGTGTGGGGTTTAATAACAGCTCTGTGCACAGGCTTAACATGCATCCTGAGATTTGTTGACAAGGCGAATGCGCAGGTGGGGCACATCATCCCAGGAGAACACACACTCACACACACACACCTATCTCTGTGCGAAAATAACAATCCCTGCAAAAAAAAAAAACTTTATTATTTATTATTATTATTAGTATTCCTATACAAATGATTGGAAAGACTGTGCATGAGCGTGCGGACCATCGTGACGCGTTATAACGCCGCTCTGTAAAAACACTGCATTCTTTGTAAACCATAAACATCCTAGTTGTCGAATGGAATCCAGAGTCGGAGCTGCGCTTTGGAACTTGACGCGTGCTTGCGGTTCTCGTACCCACCTTGGATCGCATTAACACACGCACACACACGCACGTTCTCTCCGTCTAGCTATGCAAAAAAAAAAAAAAACGTGCAAAAAGCATACACACTGTACCTCGGCGTCTATGGGTGTCCCGGTTATTCGTTGGTCCTCATGGGTCTTAGCGCGCGCACACCGACTCGCCTCGCCCCCCGGAAGCCGCGAGCTCCGTTCGATTTTGCGGATCCGCGCGCGCCGCTAATGCGGATGAAGCGTTTTCTCGGTTGCGGGGAAAAGAGGAGAGGAGAGGAGACGGAGCCGGCGGATTACAGATCGAGAGGGAGCTCGATGTTTAACACCACCTCCGGTTATTTCATTATTTATCCGTTTATGTATCTTTCATTAAATAAATCTGATTAATATTTCCAAAAAGTAGGCCTTGTGCAAAGTGCATCAAAAATGCGCCAGGTCAGGACTTCCGATTACAGGAAGAAAACAACAACAACAACAAAAACATCTGCATCATTTCCCCATCATCATCATCATTAGAGTGACGGCTGAAGTACAGACCTGCAGCTGGAAGAGCTCTCCGTGTCTCCGTGTCGGTGTGTAACGGCTGAAACGATTCCCAGTGCGCCCAGTTTGCCTTTGGGGCTTTTTTTCGTCATTCAGTGGCACTTATGTAACACCCCTCTGTATAAATGTTTTATTTACAATCCGACCTGACTTTAAACAACCCTCCCCCCCCAACACACACTCACACACACACACACACACACACATCAGGAAGGTTCTGTGACTGGGCCTACCTCATATGCGCTTCACATCCAGGATTAAAAAACACGTCTGTCTGTCTTTAATAAAGGACTAAAAACGAAACTGGAACGAAATGTACAGGATGCCGAGTGCATTTTTTGGGATAAAAAAATCCAATTATTACTGTATTAGATATTTTAGAAATCTTTTTAAACATGCGCTGAAACATCAGAAAGTATTTCCCTAAAACAATCCGAGTTCCGATGTACAATGCTCGCCATATAGTGTCGTACTGAATATATAAATAAAAAAAAGTGCAATTCTTAAACAAACATATAAATAAATAAATGAAATGATCAGTGTGGATTTTTAACGCGCAAAACACACAGAAGGTTGGGAAAACGACGCCAAGACGCAGAATCCTCTGTTGAGCAAAGAAAAGTGCATTTAATAAATCCGAATTTAGTTTAATAAACTCTTATCATGTAAACTACACCAGCCTGGTTATAACCAAATATACGGGGATTGATGACTGGAGGAAAACCCGACATTTGCGCAATGACCTTTTTTAAAAAAAAAAAAAAACACTCTGATGTATATGTGCTTTTATTTTTTTTAATCATTCAGTAAAATTCCATTTAATAACAGCTTATCTGTAAATAAGACGCGTTTTCACAGTGAAGTTTAAATGAATTAAAATGCGGATTATTCAATATCTCATTTAAAGCGGTTTAACTTCTCCCGAAATGGATACTTGAGGCTTTGCACTGGATTTTTTTTTTTTTTTTTTTTAGAATTATGCAACTCAGTGATGCGCCCTTTAAAAAATGTTTAATCCAATGAACCTAGAAATGAATTTCCTAGTCTTAAAGTCCTAATTCCTTTGTACCAGAAAAACAGTAGGCGTGTCTGTGATTAATAAAAAAAAATAGTCACTTTAAAAATTATTTTATTTGAAATGACTTAAATACAAATAATATATATTTTCCATTTTGTACAATGAGTATTTTTGTAAACAAAAGTGGCAGACATACTGGTTTTCTGGACACTATACCTGTTTTACGGCTTGTTTTGCAGGGCTGTACATGTCAAGCCTTTATTGGCCAATAACAGTGTGTGAACATGTGTATGTACTGTGTATGTGTGTGTCTGTGTGTTTCCCTTGTCACAGCTTCCCTAGACATTGTTCTAAAGGTCTACACTGGTTTGGAGCTGTAATACTAACCTGTGTACCCACTTGGAAAAAATGTTTATCATTTAAACACATGCGCGAGTGTGTGAATGTGAACCCAAGATACAATGCTTCCTTTGTAAAGACACAAACAGCATTTTGTTTAGACTATGCTAATTCAAAAAATTTAAGATTGGCTACCAAAAATGAGCAAACTTCAAGAGGAACCCTTAAAACACACACATGGCACTGGGCTCCATCAAGTCCTGTATTATCAATAATAATAATAATAATAATAAATCATAACTGAAGATGTACAAGGGGCAAAATGAGAGAAATAAAGAGAGATTTTATATTACACGTATCCACAATTTATGACAGCCTGCAGAACGCTTTTTTAATGAAAGCTCCAATGTATAGATGTCACAGGCCAACATTTTACGTTCATGCAGCCATCCAAAAAAAAAAAACAATAGAGATGATAGAAGAAAAAAATCCCACTGATGAAAATAAAAAAATAACTACGTCTACAGGAAGGCCAAATCCATCCCCTTTTATTATTATAGCAGAGGCCTGATGGGGAATCAGGGAGGCATCCAGCCCATTAGTAATCTCCACATCACTACTATAGACATGTCACAGCGTAAACAAAGAGCTTCTCGAGAGCGAGTATAAAGCTTCTCCCTTTCCGCTCATCCGGCTGACATAAAACAGACCCACACAATCGACTGTTTGAAACCACAAGACAGTATGTCGCCTCTGCGCAGTCAATACCACCCCCCGACACACACTTCACTTCTCAGAAACTACGTCCAAACACACTGGTGAAATACATCCATAGGCCCACAGAAATTAATAGATACAAAAATAGACAAAAGATTTTTTTTTAACTAGCAAAACTTTAAGAAGGGAAGAACACGGCTTGCTCTCAAAGGCCTATGATCGCCACAATCACCCGCCTTTCACTGGGATAAATAGCCTTTTTTGAATAAGGTTATAATAAGGATAACTAGATTTGATTACTGGTTTTGTAAAACTAAACAGATGTTTCATTAGATCAAAATCTTTTTTTAATCTGTAATTTTAATGTAGTTCAAAGTGATGCTCTCTATACTGTACTCTTCAATAAGAATAAGACAGAGCTTATAAGTGGAATGTGATCTAAGATAGGAAAAAAAGAAGAAAAAAAAAAAGCATTATTAAAAGCGTTACGGGGCACCAATACAGAACCCTGAAGAACTCTGCTATTAAAGTTTTTCACTGTCCAATTTGACACAGTCCTACGGAGAAACTGGAGTTTATTTGCTGGCAGCAAGTCTGAATTTGAGGAAGGGATTGGTTGAGTTCCGATGTTGCACCACTACTGTTAGGTGTGGACCAAGATACACTAAACCCTAAAAAGCTGGTCATTATCAGGGGTAAAGAGTGCACTTAAAACCCTCGCTGTGGAATGTCTGAAATGTCATAATGAAGAGATGAGGAGAGCCACAGGCTAAGCTGATGCACCGCTTCCAACATCTGAATGGAAATGAAGTGATGTATGTTTATATATATATTTATATATTTACTGGGCATTGCCACTCAACATTGTGTGCATCAGACATTGTCCACTGACTTGATCTGTTACACTATAAAAATTTAAAGAAGGGGAAAAAAATAAACGACTAAACAACATTGGGCGGGAAAAAAATTAGGTGTCTGTTTTTAAGTAAGCAGTCTGTTTATTTCTGTTAAATGCTAGTCCTCAGGGTGGACTTCATGAAAGAGACCAGGCAGCCATTTTGGATCTCAAAGTAAACAGATCATGAGTGTTTTTTGTTTTTCTTTAGTTTTTTTTTTTTAAAAAAAGGTACCATGATGGGTCATGACATACCTTTTATAAACGTCACATGTTTGTGTTTACATTGTGTATGGCGGCGCTTTTTTGGCTGCAAAGTTTTGTATGGGTGTGAGTGAGAACATGACAGGGCACATGGGTGTGTGTGAGTCAGTTCATGTCGAATCGAATGGCATCGAGTCGGCTGGGTTTAGTCGTTGTCCTCGTCATCTTCTTCTGACTCCTCGATTCCGTCGCTGTCCTCCTGGTCCTCCTCTTCTTCCTCGGTCTCTGGGATGTCCCACTGTGGATGGTTGTCCAGCATGGCCTTCGCTTCATGCACCTCCAACTGCACGAACAGCACAAATGCAACACATCTTTCACACGCTGGACTAGAAAGCATTTCACTCTTAAGAAAAAGTGGCTGAGAAATTTTGACAACAAAACAACGAAACTGACCTTCAGCGGTTTAATCTGATCCAGGCCCATAAACGAGTCTGACCTCAAGATAACTGAAAACTGATAGTTCCCTGTTTTGGATGGAGCTGGGAATTTCAGCTCGACCTGCACAAAAAAAAAAATCAGTTAAAATATATAATAAATATATAACAAAGTAAATAACTTATTTACTTATAAAACCAGATTAAAAAAAGAAATGCAGACTTTTCATTTAGAAGTCATATGTCTATAGCACCAGGTGAATTATGTCCCATTAATCTAAACACTCTGCTCAGTAACTCTGTCTCTTTAAATGTCCAGACACTGCAGCATGGATGTTGCCTAGCAACAAGCTGCTGTGGAAAAGATGAAGCTAGTCTCTCTCTCTCTCTCTCGTGCGCGCAGACACACAAACAACACAAAGATGCACACAATTCACTGACACATTCACATTCATTGTATCAGTGTTTACCTTATACAAGTCATCACTTGGTCACGTTTGCTAAAGATGACATCTATAGAATCTCACAGGAGTGCTCTCTCTCACCTCCTCAGTGTCTTTTAGAGTGCAGACGTGGTAAGGCATAGACACCAGGGTCTGATCTTTGCGGTCAGCGATATAGAGCCACCACCACTCCTGCTTCTCTTCTGGGAAGTACAAGCTGTACACGGCATGCGTGATCTTCGACTTGGTCTCCAGCAAGGCTCGCTCTCGCCGCTGGATGCTCTGCTGCAGGGCCTCCCACTCCTAAAGACCGCATTACAAACTCTTACTCTGGTTTGCAGAGCAACCTTTATTATTTATGTATTTACAGGGGACAGAGCTATGCACCTGCTCGTCGTCTCCTGTGACCTCGTCTGCCTCGGTGTCACTCTGCTTGTCGCTCTCGTCATCTCTCTCGCTAGGCGAATCCTTGTTCGCCTCCGCTTCGTCCGATTCGCTGCCCTTGTCCGAGAGCTCTTCGTCTTCCTCTTTGGCTGCTGCTGGCGTTTCCTGGAAAAACCATAACAGTAGTAGTAGTAGAAGTAGTAGTAGTAGTCTAAAGCTGTCTTTCGGAAGAAATTAATGATAAATGAATCAAAACCAGGATGGGTGACTTACGGTTCCTGCGACATTGCCGTTGGCCTGTTTGGCCTTATCCCCTTTGACCTGCTGCTGAGAGACTGGCTTTTTCTTCGTCAGTTTCTTCTTTTTGGACTTGGCTGCTTTCTTAGCGCCTTTACTCTTGTTCTGCCAGACTTTCATTTTGTTCTTTGCACCATCACCTTGCTGGAAATAATTAAGAAAACCCACTGAATCGGTTATCGCTGTAATATAAAGAGGATTATTAAATTGAAAGTTAAACAAAGCCTTATTTGAATGTCAAAGACGTACCGCCTCCTCCGTGGTGGTCTCCTCCGCAGGCGCCGGAGTCTCCTGCTCCTTCTCGAAAACCTCCTAAAAATAAAGGACATGCATTGTTATATAATTAAAACAAAAAAAAGAAAAACCTATTCAGCAATACATCAGCACGACTGGGACTTCACAAAACCAGCACTATGACTGCATTAAGATTCTTTTCTCAGTTCAACTTAGTTCAAGAGTAGCGCTGCACTCCAGTGCTCAATGGATGAAACAGAGCACCGCTATGCCCATTTATTTAATACTGTGTCCATGGGACTACAGAAAAAGAATTGTAAAACAACTTCTCAAAGTATCTAAATGTCTGTCTGTAGAAAGACGTAACACTTTTTCCTGGACAAACAATTAATACTTTTCATTAACATTATGTAAAATATAATTCCAAATTAATGATCTCAGACTACAGAAACAATACAAACATACAACTATATTTGTTCATTTAATTACAATAGTTGTGCATAAATTAGCAAAAAGTTTGAATTTATAGGGTTTTATATCTTAAATTTTATTCGATTTATTTTTTGATCAACCTTTACTCTCCTTTTTTTTTTGGTGCATCATTACTTGAAACCATTACACTGCCCTCTTGTGGCTGGCTCCTGTAACTTACTACCAACACTGAACAGAAAGCATGTGTCAAACCTTATCCAAAAAAAGGGCTGGTGAGGGTACAAGCTTTCATTCCAAACAAGTAGATGCTGCACCTTGTAATCTATTGAAAGCCAAGTATGACTAATTAAAAAGGTGGAATCAGGTGTGGCTTCTGCTTGGCTGGAATGAAAACCTGCATCCACACTGGCCCTTTTCTGGATAAGGCTGGTCACCCCTGGACTAGAGTGCAAGACACATTTTTAAATCATGTTCACCCGAGACTAGGTAGATTACAAATTTGTCCGGTATAAGATTTTATCTGTCTGTATCTTTTACTATAAGTATGATCAGTGATTATTTATTAATGTGAAAAAAAAAAAAAAAAAAAGAATGTGATAGTTTTTGGGTAATAAAATGCTCATCAAAAACACTATCCAGTCTACATAGATATCCTGCAACAGGGCTGTGCTCAAGATAAATATAGAAATAACCAATACTCTGATATATTGTGAGGTATTTTTGATGACATGCGTAGATAAAGCCATCACCTAATTCATAAGGAACAAGGAGGAAGCAGAGGAGAACATTTTTGTGCTGAAATGCTGATTATCGCAAAAGATGGCCTGACTTGTACGGTGGCATTGTTTACAGTGAAACTTCCTCCTGATCAAAACATCAGAAATTCAGAGTGTGATTGTAAATGAGGGTCTTTAGTCTCCTACTAGTCAGATTATAACCAAAACACCAATGCCACGGTAACATGCAGAAATAAAGCAAACTTTTAAAGATGAAATATCAAGCAGAGACAGGGATTCTATAACATATGATGCTTGGGAATTGGTGAAAACACACCCGTGTGTAACTGTAACATAGGCAACACATCTCTCCAGATAAAGACCAAGGATTATTTTGATAATCAAAATGATGTTTAAGGACGATTTAGTAATAATACAGCTGAAGACTAAATAAAAAAAACCGTCTTTGACTTTGCTATGAAGTTCAAACCTCTAAGCGTGGTAACTCAATAATTTTTGTCAGGACCACTAAGAAACACTCAGTACTCACGGACATCCTCTTCCGTGTCAAGGTAACCGTAACCGTGACGATGGATCCTGCTGTGATGTTGTTACTGTCTTCATCATCCAGCACTTAATCGAAAAATTAAAACATATCAAGAATTACTCGAAAAACAGGATGTAAATACCGATACCACAAAAGCGAAGCCTACTCTCCTTACCTTGAAGCTTGGTTTCCATGGTAATGTGGGGGAAGCTTCCAAGGACTGCTATAACCTCGTCATACTTCTCCTCTCCCAGAAACCTCAGCATGTTCCTCCTGTCCGAGTCCTTCAGACTCACCAGGTCCTGAATGCTCCGTACCTTGTACTGAGAGAGAGAGAACATGAGGGGAAAGAGATTATTTTACACACACACACACACACACACACACACACACACACACACACACACACACACACACACACACACACAGGCTCTAGGTAAGAAGGCGCGTGTACCTTTTTAGAGATGCAGTATCTGAGGTGCTCTTCCTCAAAGTGGGGCAGCTGCAGTAAAGGAGACTTTGCCTCCTGGAGCCCCTGCACCACCATCTGGCTCAGCTTCATACAGTTCTCAATAGAGGACAGTCTGGGAGCGCGGAACCCTGCCGTTCAATCAATCACATAAACCGCGTGATCAGATAAAACTCATCATCTATGATGGTGGAAAACCTAAAACAATGAGTGTGTGTACCTCCTCTGCTGGTAGCCATCATTGTGAGTTGGCAACCGACGTTGATCATCTCCTGAAGCAAAGCAGGGCACTTTTTTACCACGAACCGCTGGTCTGAAAGAGAGAGAAAGAGAGAGGGAGAGGGAGAGAGATCCGCAAACAAGTTTGTAGGCAAAACTGAAGAAAACCCTATGATGAAGGTGGAGAGATACTGCAACAATCATGTTTATCATGTATATGATTTTGAAAAATCTTTGTCTTGATACTAATAGCACAAAATATGTTAATTCCGTCAGATTAATCATCAATCTCTTGATTGCTGTTAAGAATTCAACTTTTTTTTTTCTTGCATACTATTTCACATTTATGTTTAATGTTTACGCCACAAGAAGGCGCACTTGCAGTTAATATGCTGTGCTGTATTTTATGTTGTATTCTTAGCAGCCTTGTCGAGAAACAAAAGCAGTATTTTCCACTGAAAACAAATATTCTTCCTAAACTTCTTAATCATTTAGGTCTTCAATTGTCGGTTAAGAAAAATGTGTGACGTTTGCAAGCTTAAATTTCATTATAATTCTATTAGTATTTACCATGTGTAAACTATCTGTAGATTGCGCCCTTTCCGTTAAACAGATGACATTAATGTAAATTAATCAAATAAAGCAGTCACATTATAATCTGATAATTGGTCTACCTTCTTCAATATTCTCCGACACATCCATTCGGGCAAGGTGTGTGAGGACGAGCACACGAGCCTTCAGGCTGTAGGGGTAACAAAACGGAGGCTCTTTCTTCTTCACATTGATGTTCCCCAGCTCTCGAATCAGCTACGAACACATCAGGACAACATGAATTCCTAACTACACCATGCTAGTATTCAGCATCACTGTTCATCATGATCACATTTACACCAGGAATGACCGATTCCACATCTATCTATGGAGTCAGCATGTCCATGTAGCATGTCTTAAGGTAGGTAACTCGATACGCCTGCATTTAAATCCTGAAACATCTCTCATGAGAGTGGTCAACCACGTGACTTTGTTTTATACAGGAAGCAAGAAAGAAATTAGCAAAACGTGAGGAAATGCAGTATATAGAGGGAAAAACATTTTCTTTAGTTTTTTCATTTATTTATATCAGTCATTCATTATAAATAACACCTCGCTGCCCACCTGCAGTACCTGGACCACACTGGCTACGCTCACATTACAAGCCACGTTGCTCAATTAAAAATTTTTGGGTCAGATTGGCTTTGCATGTCGATATTCACCATCGCGGATTAAACATGTCAAGTCAAAGTCGCATGAATTCCAAACTGACCGTTTTCCATTCAAGTCACGTTACGGTGTATCAGAAACGCATGTACTTTTCCAATCTGAAAAACTTTGAAAAACACTGCTTTATACAGTATATTATTTTTAACATGCTTATGTTTAGCTCTGTGCTCTCTCTTTCTCATACAAACAAAGATGATTAGCTGGGTTCAGGAATCTGCTGTTCATTTAATTTACTCTCGGTTTCTCGCGGACTGATTCTCTGTGCCAGCGACGACTCAGATTGACACCATGAGAAACCCAAACTGGCAGGAAAATATCAAAGCTAACAGATGCTAAAATGTTTGCGTCACACAAGTGGGAAATCGCATAGTATCATCACTAGGCTTTCATTTTAAATGCTGTGACTAATATTTTTAGGTACCATCTTTCACATGATCTCTGTTATAATTGCGCAAGCCTCATGAGCAAAGAATGGTCTTGCCCAATTAGAGTCTACTTAGTCATTTGTTAAGAGAAAATCTTACAGTATTTCCAATAGCGAGTTCTAAACAACTGCTTTAACCGAATAAGATTTTATTTCCACAGCAGGGCATGGCATTAACAAACGTTACCAGTCCATACCTGAGGAACTTCAATGTTGTCCGTCGGTCTTATAATGGCTTCTTTGTTGCTACGTGGATCGAATTCGAAGGCTGCCGTGAGCACCATTACTAGCCCTGTAGAAAAGCATGCACAGGTCAGGTCATTTCACATTAAAACAGGGAAAGAGATCAAAAGCTGTGTGCTGTTTCATCAGGTCTGATCATATCTGTAGACAGACACCCATCTGCAAATATCTTTTTATTTTGTGGTTAGTCATATATTAAGTTACACATTGCTTTGCCTGGCAGGGGCTGGAGTTTGAAAACTAGACGACAGGTTAAAATATATTTCTTTAAACTGCCTTTCATGAGTACTCACGTTTCATGTTCATCGTTGGCGTTTTGTACATAAAGTGCATGAAGAGCTGGGTTGTGTTAATAAGGATCTGATCGCCACTGTAGCGAATGGAACGGTACCACCATGTACCCTAAAATCACAGACACACACTTTGTATCATTTGGGGTACTTTCAAACATATCAGAAGTTAATTATCACAATGGTCTCACCACAACAACTGGAAGAATGACCATGAAGGCTAAACCATAGACCAGCAGCACCTGCAGAAAGTGCACACACACACACACACACACAAACACACAACAGATCTCAGATCTACGAGTATCAATATTACACAATTATAAATTGAATTATTAACAATCAGACTCAAGAACTAGACAGCACTGTGGTATAAACATAACCAAACTGATTCTCTGGTTAAAGGTCTAAGAGCAACGTACCAGCATAGAGTTCTTCTGATCAACTATCCATGCAGGAAGAGCAATCCCGAAACTTGTGACTGCACAATCAAAGAGACACAAAAGTCAGAGATCAAGAAGGTTCAGTACTGGTACTAAAGCGCTTCATGGTGTACTGGTTGGTTTACCTCTAGGGCCGTCTGGGTTGCCGTAGGTCTCCCAGTTTTTCTTTGATTCATCATTGGTTAATCTGTCAACAGCAGGAACAATAGACAGACTCGGTTACTTGATACTCAACAACAAAGCTCCACGTATGGGGTCGAAAGACAGCGTTTTTTTTTTAGTGCGAGCAAACATCTGTGTGTGCGGTATACACCTGCTGTTCAACAACAGAGTTAAAATATACAGACATAAAGACAGTCATGCTGTTATGTTTCTTCATGGAGAGCACTCATCCACAATCCTGATACACTAACCTACAGCTCCTGATAATATTGTAACAAGGGACACATTATAACTGTCAAAACCAGCTCCTTTTGTATCTTGTTGCCAGGAGATGACGGTCAATTTAGCCAACTTTGGAGCTCCAGCTTAAATTACACCTCAGGTGCTGAAACAGAGACTGTTACATTCCAAACGTTTTTTTTTTTTAAGATCCCAATTTGTTAATCAGATTGATCAATCCTTATAGGAGCAGTATCCGGTACCGAGGATTTGACCTCTTGCCCCACAATAACTAAACAAATACACCTTGAGCAAAACCTTTCAGCAGTAGCCGCCATCACCACCCACTAGTGCTACTCTAAAGCTGATATAACGTATAGTGAAACCTCGGATTGCAGTAACGCGGTTTGTGAGTGTTCCGCAAGATTTTTAATAAATTTTGATTTGGAAAATGAGCAAAGTCATGGTTTACGAGTACCGAGTATCATGTATCATGCATGCGCTTCTTGTTTTGATGCCGAGCGTCACGTGATCACAACTGAGCTAACAGTTTTCTCTCTTGCGCTGCGGAATTGTGGGTAATCGTCTCCCCTGCTGGTATAATCAACATCCGTGCACACGTGTACTGTTTACTATAACACTGTGACCACGTGTGTGTCTGTAAAACATATTTTATAAGCGCGTGTACTGTTTCTTATAACACACGTGTGCGCGCGTGTAAAGCAAAAGAAAGTCTCATTAGGAGGTTAAAAATCCATTTTCTCCCTCAGTCTCGTTATGTGCGCGCGCGTAATTTTACACCGTGCTGGTTCGCACTCTCTCTCTCTCGCCTTTAGTGTGTGTGTTTGTGTGTGTGAAGCACCCCTCTCTGCTTCACACACAGACACACACACAGACACACTGCTCTGTCGCGATTCTTTTCAACAGCAGTGATTCCGTTAGTATGCACTCACCTGAGTGTCATTAGCGATGTTCCTTGCTAATTTTTCCGACAAAACAGTCTTTCCGTTAATGTCTGTATATGTGTGTGTGTTTGTGTGAAGTTTACTGTGTAAGATGAGAAGGGAGAGATGGGAGGGGCTGAAAGTAAGTCTCTTCTCTTTAGCTTCTCACACACACAAACACACACACGAGGCGCCTGCGCGCATAAACAGAAACACTTATCTGTCAGGATTAATTTTTTACTTTTTTTAAAGGTAAAGTACAGGTTAATTTGTTTTATTTTTACTTTATATTTAGTGTTAATTATTTTTATGCATTTATTTTTTTGGTCTGTGGAACGAATTATTTGAGTTTCCATTATTTCTTATGGAAAAATTTTATTTGGTTTTACGAGTGTTTTGGAATATTATGCTAGTAATCCAAGGTTCCACTGTATAGAGTTACATGAAGCCAAACTATATGCAGGGTTTCCCCACACAGAGTATATTTGGACGGGCCGACCCAGGTATATTGACGGATGCTCAAGCTCAAGTATATTTGCCGACCCTTTTTAAAAATCTGTCCGAAAGAACCATCTGCGATCAGTTAATTAGTAGCAGACAGGACATCGCTCTCTCATTGACAGAATAAAAAATTCCAAAAGCGGTAGCGCAACAGCAGTGTAATGTTTGCTACTAGTTAATCGATCGCGTTTGGTAAAAATAATAAGAAAGGCACACTGACGGTCGCGCATGCACTGCTGAGACACGCAGTTTTGCATGGTGAACGGCTCTTCTTTATAAAATCCAGGAAGATTAATAAAACTCAAGCAGCACAGATGCACAGCACAGCATTGATCAATGACCGATTAAAAGAGGCTTCAGACATCAAACTGTTGCATTTGTGTTTTCTGATGCGTCATGTAGAACCAAAGTTATCATAACCTACTTCCATACAAAGTTAATTAATTCTTTTGATTGTGTAAAGCTGCTTTGCGACAATGACAATTGTTAAAAGCGCTATACAAATAAAAATTGAATTGAATAACTTTTAAAATGGGAATGATGCTGCCAAAATGCAGGACTTAAAAATGTGCTTATTCTTATAAATATTATAATAAGCACATTATTATTATTAGGGCCCAAGCACTATGACATCAGCCCTATGTTGCCATAGTTTGTGTGGGTCCTTTTGTTCTTCTAAGGATTTTTTTCTACTTTTTCCGCTGGCTACTTCCACTGGCTTCCACTGCAAGCATGTTTCAGACCTGTGAGAAACACTGATATGCATAAAACATTTTAGATAAGCTGTATAAAAGACACATTTGACCTCTGGTTTGTTACAACTCTTCTTAGTGTGGAGCGCAAACAAAACAAGTCCTACTACAGTACTACAATTAAAAATAAAATAAAATAAATTTAGATGTAGAGAAACAGTCCTTACGCTGAGTAAGCTTTAGCGATCTTCATGAACATGACCTCATCTCCTCCTTTGTCAGGGTGGTACTTTAGGGACAACGTTCTGTACTGCTTCTTGATTTCGGACACTGAGGCACCCTACAGACATGCAGAAAACAGACACACAGACACACACTAATCAGGGACATTTGGAAAGCAAAAGACAGTCTTAGGTTATTGTTATAATTATTGTTACTATTATTATTAAGTCTTTAAATCTTACCGGATCAAGCTGTAGGACCTCGAAGGGGTTATATTCCTTATACTCATGATCTAACTTGGACACCTTATAAGCCAGGAAAATAAATACAGCCCAGCCAAATAGCAGTGCTGCTTTTCTGTTGAGACAAAGAACAAATCAAACTTTGCATAAGTATCATGTGATTTTAAATGTGAACTTTCTTAAGACTCACATGCAGGGTGTAAAGTGAACGTAAACATTGCTGTAACAGTCTCCATGGTAACACAGCCAGAAGTGTAATACATTAAAGCTCCACAATGTCACAATTTCAGCAATTACAAAATAACCTAAACGCTTTTTTTTCCCCCTCTCTTGGATTTTCCCCAGATTTTCTCTCTAACTTAGCCTTCCAGTCACAAGGGACTCCACATTAAGGCTACTACGACCACTCAGTCGGGAGGGGCTCATCAGATCGGGTGGTTCCTCCGAACCACACGACATAACCCGACCGCATCACCGAACTGCTCGCTTACGCACCGTTGGGGGCACTGTAACAGACTCGGAGGACAACGCTATCAGCTCACAGATGCCCCTGATTGGCCGTAAAGCTATAATTAATATGAGAGCACCAAGTGCCTCCCATCCCACCCCGCTGAGAGAGCTTGGACAATTTTGCTCTCTCTAGGCCCTCAGCTGCGAGAGGCTACAGCATCACCCGGGGATCGAACCAGCGATCTCCGCATCATAGTGCAAACACTTTAAAACTGTGCCACTCGAGGGCAACCTAAAAGCTTTTAATAAAATAATAATCATAACAAGCAACGAAGGCGAGGTTGATTATTTTCCAGTAACAGAAAGCCCAGAAGTGTTAATTTTCATTTATATAACAGCAAACTGCAGACAATCCATTCACAGCTAAATATGTCCTACATACTATCCTTCTGGTGTCTGTATCAGATGTTTTAAACAATTGCGCCACAGTAATTACACTACAGGTTCCTAATTTGCCAAGATGTCACTCAGATACACACACACGCACTCACTTTAGTGTTGGGACGATGCTCTGTTGTGATTTCATAAGCCTGAGGCGATACCACAGACATCTTCCGTGAACTCTCCGCAAGCTCTTCAACCGCAATTGTTCTGAAAGAAAACTAAAACTTGTTAAAAAGCACCTAATCACAGCCCCTACATACAGTGAATCTTGTAATTACCAACATACTAAAAGAAAACAAAAACAAAGAATGAAAGCGCCACCCGAATTACCATTTAGAAACTTTTTGTAGATCGAGTCAAAATGAGTTCAGAAAGTGAAATCAACTCAAAAATGTCTGAACACATTTATACATTTGTAGGTCATGGAATGACAAGATACAAGATGTGTCCTGATGACTTAAATAAAATGACACAAGCAGAACATTACATTTTAATACATGTACAGTCCCAGTCAAAAGTTTAGACACACACTCTAATTCAATGTTTATTGTTTAGAGGTTTATTTTATACATTCTAAAACAATACTGGATTTTTTTTAACTATGAGTAACAAATACATGCATTAGGCAATTAAAAAACATCATCAACAGTCCTTTGTTATTTTAAGATATAAAGGTCAGCTGTTCTGGAACAGTTCTTGCAAGCAGAGTATCGTCAAGTGCATTTTCAAAACCCATAAAGCACCGTAAATGAAACTGGCTCTCATGAAGACCATCCCAGGAAAGTGAGACCAAAACTTTCATTTATAGTTACCAGCCCTAGAAATCACCAATTAACAAACAGCACCTCTGATTAGAGCCAGGGTTTACAGATCATAAGTAGCAGACACATTTCAATATTACTTGAGATTATTGCATATTTTAGACGCCTTCAGGATTGATTTAATAATGTAGAAAAAATAATTAACATGGAAAGACCGTGGAATCCATCCATAATATCAATACGTTACATGGTGAGAAAAATGTTAGAATTTGTAAGATAAAGTGCAATTTTCTTTATAACCACGTTATTAATATGGAAAGGCAAACTGCACAAGACCACATTTGTGAGGGGTTTCTTTTGTTTTATTTCTTCATCAGAAGCACAATATACAACTCTCAGACAACAGTGTGACTCAGTCTCACATTGGTTTTTGGTGACCGGCAGTGCTTATTCAATCACTGATCACCCCGGTCTCCACTAGAGGAGCTCCAATCAGGGTTTTTGGGGTAAATCATCAATCCCTGATTATAGAAATCCCATGCCAATACCTGACCACAGGTGTGTGGTGTTTTTGGGATTTGTTATATTTATCATACAGTATTGTTGATTTATTTCTTGTTTATAGCAGCAAAAATAACTCTGAACAATATACAAATATAATTAAGATCTGTACCATAAATTTATTTTAATTTTATTTATTGGAAGGCAATGTATGCAGCATATTCCATTGTCTCATTATTTCACAGTGAAGATTATAAAAAAAAATGAAACCAATAGAATAGACTGTGATTGACTAACAAGCAAAAAAGGTCCATTTAACTAGCATCAAGGGTCTCTCTCTCTCTCTCTCTCTCTCACACACACACACACACCGTCAGCCTGCATGCATGAAGCGGTAAGGGAAACCCGGACTGCCTCGCCCAGAGCTGAGAACCGCTCTTTATTTCTCTCATTATTATTTTGTGAGGATGGTTTTAGCCTTTTATTCTCTGCAGAATAAGGCTCAAGCTCTCCTCTAGGTGGGCGAGTGATGGTCGACTTACAAGATTTCGCTGCTCCCTTCGTGAATAACTTTTCATACTCAGGTTATTGCCTTGTTCTTAACCGTGTAAAGTTGTGTTTAAGCTTTTGGCAGACATCTCTCCCTGTGGTTTTGCTTTTGAGAATAAAAAGTTTACCAAAATTGCAAAGGCAAATTTGAGGGCTTTTAAAGAGATTTGGTAATATTCCCAGATTGGCGATGGCATGTTGATGTTACTATCGAACCATGTATTTTGGTCATTACAATAGTATTAGTTCGCCACCCCCCCAACAACCAATCACTGATCGCCGCAGTTTTCCCCATAACCAATCACTGATCGCCGCAGTTTTCCCCACCAACAATCACTGATCGCCACAGTTTTCCCCACATAACAATCACTATGGTTTTCCCCCAAACAACCAATCACTGATCACCTCAGTTACCCCCCCCCAACAATCACTATGGTTTCCCTCAACAACCAATCACTGATCGCCGTAGTTTCCCCAACAACCAATCACTGATCGCCGTAGTTTCCCCAACAACAACTAATAAATTATCACTGCTGTTTCCTTGACAACCAATCAATGCTCACCTATATCTGTTCCACCCTCACACTTCTGCACTCTTCACCTTTCCTAGGAATATTTGCTGTAATAAAATAAGTGATTTCTTCATGGTTCTTTGTCTACGTTCTTGACACAAATGACACCATAAATTTTGACCTCATAAAGGACTTTCTTCTAAAATAATCGATTATTTTCCATGATGTTCTCGAATGTATAACTTTATAGATACACCAACGACCATAATAACTCAACGACCATGCAAGTGACTCCATGACGTCACCTGGTGAGCAGGCTAGGAACATTAGCTTCTTCCCCCTGAAGAAACTTTAGCGACTCCACCGGCTCCAGTATCGACACGTCAGACTGCAGTCGTGACTGCTCACGTTAAAGTAACTTCTTATCTGATACGTCATACACACACACACGCTGCTACACTGCTCGCACAGGCTCTTAACCGACCGAATTTAGTCGGGGTAAAAAAATGACAACAAGTGGATAATGTTGAGCCAACACAACACTGCCCTGACGTTACGTAGCTTACGTAAGTTACGTTAGAAAGCTAGCTGGCTAAATGCTGAAACGTCTGCGTCTACAGCAACACAACTTAGCTAGCGATCCTTATAGACTAAGTATTAGCAAATTAGCACATAAATATATTGACACATTTCAGACAAATCGCTATTGTTAAAAATAAAACTGTAATAATGCGACCGCGCTGATCTCAGTGTTGTAAAAGAGCGTAGAACAGTTAGCTAACTAGCTTAGCAGGTTCATTGCATGCTAACGCGGTCTCGCGCACATCCCCCCTCCTTCTCCTCACCTGCGTTCTGATCCCGCGGCCAGAGGTAATAGGTGGCCGGGATGACAATTAAACCCACGAAGGACGTAAGAAAGTAGAAAAACGTATTGCCGCTGTCATCGTACTGGAACTGCTGTCCGGCCATATCGGAGCGGGCGAGAACAACCCCTGCGCTGCCCGCTGCTTCTCCGCCGCTGAGCTTATCCGCCCCTCAGCCCACAGTTCAGGCTATAGCATTCAGGAACGCGCGTGCGTCCTTTCCCTACCCTCTTTCCGTCTAATCCCGCCTGCTGTCTTTCTGGTTGGCTGGAATGTCTTCGGTCCCACCAATCATACACCGGTTTCAAAGGTTTCCGAGGATTACACGCTCCACCCGAGCCAATCATATATAAGAAACGAAATCTGTCAGAATGCGGATGCAGAGAAAAGGACGCGTCCATTTTGTATTTTGAAGCCAGCTCCTACAAGCCAAAAATAAAATAAATCTCCTTTTAATTTAAAATAAAAGCCTACGTTTTGCTATATAAAAATGCATATCCACTAATAACATTTAGTGCATGAGACTCTAAAAATAATGTTTTAATTCATAAACGGAATTCTTGCAAAACAATAAAGCATTAACTTCTTTTGGTAATTTTATTCGTTTTATTTTTTGCTTGTTATTAAAAGCTTATCGTTGCACAGTTCACTTCTGACGAGTGAAAACAATGCAACCAATACATGATCTGTGGATTGGTATACGTGTTCTACGCATGCGCACTGTGTTTTTTTTTCTTACTGATTAATTTAGGTAGCATTTATTTTAAGACGAGAATACAGGTGACGATGGATTTTAAGTTTATTTTTTAAAGAAAACTATAAATATTTGACAATCGATTGCTGTTTTTTTCCATAGAATTGTACATTAATTTATGCAAATTGATATTTATTCTTTAAAAGAAATTTATGTTAGAAGTATTTTATTTCGTTTAATATTTACATTTTATTTAAACTTAATATAACTCTTACAAATCCGTGCAAACTTTCTTGCATGGTCCCTAGAACGTAGGAACTGTCTAATAATTGAACGAAAGCGAACGCGTATTCTGAAAAATATCCAATTTTATTATGGCAGACTTTTTAAATAAAAACGCTATAAAACTATTTATTAGTGATGGATGACGACGCACGGAGTGTTTCCACATTTTTCCACAGGAGGGCAGCATCGTGTTTAATATTCATTCATCAACAGTCTAATTTGACAGCATCTGAATCAGATTTTTAAAAATGTACACAATGTATACAAAACAAATGTATATATAAAAAAGCAATGCTGCATTAATAATTACAATTTTGTCTTGGTTTATTTATATACAATATGCGTTAGGTTCCTTTATACACTGCCTGGTCAAATAATAAATAAATAAAATCACACACTCAAGGATTTCAATTACCTTTAGCTTTGATTACTGCACACAATTTTGTGGCCAATTAATGTGTGAAAATGATTCCTCAAGCTCCCAGAAACACTCTCAATTTATTATGTCCTGAAACATACGCATGCAATCAGGGAAGAAAAACTCCACAGATGTGATACTCTGGTCATTCAGTACATTCAGTTCCTCAACTGACTTCACATTATTGCCACATAGCATTGAAGAAGTCTAAACCTGACGACTGAAGCAACACGAGGTCATAACACTATGAGCACTATACATGATGAGTGCATCGCTTCATGCGCTTTCCTTCTTACCCTGATGCGCACATCACTCTGAAATATGGTCCATCTGGACACATGCCCTTTTTTCCATTGCTCCAAAGTCCAATCTTTATGCTCCCTATCAAATTGAAGCCTTTTTTTTCTGATTAGTCTCGCTAACAAGTGGTTTTCTTACAGCCACACAGCTGTTCAGTCACAATCCCACTGTGTGTACAGAAATGCTCTTACTATCACTATTAAACATAGATATAGTTTTTAACTGTTGATTTTTCTTTTACCATGCAACCTCACCAAGCCTTTAAGTGAGCTCCATTTATGATTTTTTTCCCAACCACATTTCTTCCACATACTTGATGGTTCAGCACTACCCTTCCACGTTTTGATAATGTATTGAAGGGTTTTTAATTCAATTTCAAGTCTCCTTAGTTGTCTTTCTTGCTTGATGCAGCCCAATAATTTTTACCCTACAGAAATGACTATTTTTGGCCAGGCAGTGTATGAAGATGCCTACAATTGGTTTGCATCACTCATAAATTAAAGGTTGAAAGAAAAGGCAATGTAATTTTTTAATGGGAAATTAAAAAACAACAAACAACAAAAATGTGTTTTATAAAAATAATAAGAACAATGCAAAACATCCAAAAAGGAAACATGAACATGTTTGTTTCTCAGTGATGCTGGAGAAACATCACCCAATTATCTAGATGAAGATTTTTATGCGATGTTGTACGCTGCTGCATTGCATTTCTGCTCACCATGGTTGCACAGAGTGATGAAGTAAAAAAACAGTTCGATTCAGTCTGATCAGACTCTCCTCTAAACCAAAGCGACAAACTGACAAAAGATACCACGTGTTGTTTTCAGATCTAAAACATAGTCATTTAAACACACCATATCGTCTTAAAGCTCTCTTTCCATCATTTCATCATCTTTTTCTTACTCTTGCGCCCCAGTGAAGCGGCGATATCCTGTCTTTTTGAGATTCCCCCGAGACTGCCCGAGTGCCCGTTGGGGAGTTCGTGGAAAGGCGTCTGAAGACTCGCCTGCTCCTCTACACTGTCAGCCAAGGCAGCGTTCTCAGTCTCTAAATACATGTTGTATAAGATACAGCAAGTCCTCACAGCCAGACTAGTTCGTCTTACAGAACCCATCTGCAGACACGTCAGTCTTTGAAACCTGCACCTCAGACTGCTCAGGGATCCTCGCACCACCCGGAGAGCCGCCTGCACTCTTAAATTGTACCGCAGCTTCTTCTCTCCTAGCGTCCCGTAATCTGGAAACGGAGTGAGAAGATGTTCGGACAGCGGAAACGTGACGTCACCGATGATGTGCCTGCCGTGTAGAAGGTTTAAAGGATCCTCCTGCAACGCTTTTCCGAGTTCGGTCTCTTGAAGCACTCGGGAATTATGCCACCTTCCTGGGTGCTCGGCGTTTACACAAGTGAAGCAGCCCTGATGGTTACAGAACACCAGAAGAGTTACAGCATACGCGTTATCAACCCGATATGCCTCTGGATCAGGGACGTCAGCAGGCCTGTCAATGGGAATGGAGCAGGAACCAAGTACACATACGGTCCCAGGAAGCCCGATGTCTGTTAAAAAGCCTGCTACGGATGCTTCAGCTTCTTTCCACTTGGGCCAACGAATTTGATCGGCAAAGTTTTTCGTGATCAAGGTGCAGAAATCGTCGAGCTGGAGCCGAATTAGAGATTCGCTGGTGTGAAAACGAGCTGCGATGCTGCTGTGAGACTCCTGAGTGGAAAGAGTCCACAGACTGGCCAGAACCGCATGCGTCACCGTCCAGCCTTCGAGACGGCGCGTCATCCAGTCGCAAGGTGACAAGAAGTTTACCAGCTCCTGCAATCAGAGTACCAGAAATGACAGAAACCACAGATTAGAAAATGAAACCAGTGTTAAAATGATTAGCTCACTTTGAAGGAGTAAAAGATCGAGTGCGCTCATTAGTTTCAAGTTTAATTCAGTCACAAACTAATCGTCTAACTGGGAGCGAGGGTCAATACTTCAGTGCATTAATACAGACAAGCAGGCGCATGATCAGTATGTTTGGCTAAGATCCTTAAATGTGTTAAAGCTCTCTCTGTGTTAAAGCATTATTGTCTTGGTTTTTTTTGTTGTTGTTTATTTGTTTTTGTTAACACTAGATTTAATTTTGCTCAACTTGAATGTTTCTCATTCTGAAAATATCAGCCATGTAAGCTCATTTTTAATACATTCAGTTTAATTATACCACCAAAAACAAAAACTGCTCCGCAGGCTCAGTGCTATCTGCCCTCTTTTACATATGTGACCTAGCGTAGTGGTTAGCATTGTGGGCTTGTACCTCCAGGGTCTCGGGTCTGTGTGCATGTTCTCATTGTGCTTGTTTTTTTCCTAGTACTCCAGTTTCCTCCAACAGTCTTGTAGGTTGCAACTTGCAGGTTAGGCTAATTGGCAGTGTCACAGCAGTGTGTGAGTGTGTAAGTGATTGTGTGCTCTGCCCTGGGTGAACCCTGCCTTGTGCCCCAAGTCACCTGGGATAGACTACAAGCTTTTCCAGGTTTCAAACCCAAGAACTTTGGGCAAAAACCCTAAACGGAGGATTTTTTCCCCCAAAACTGTAAAATTATTACCCAAAAGTTGTTTTCTTGAAATTAGAAAAGTTGGTATTCAGAGATAAAATTAGTTTTCTTAAGTTAAATTAGTTTTTAAATAAAAGTTATTTCCTTATGGAAAAAGCTATTTTTCTAAAAAAAAAAAAACTTTCCACATTTTTTTTTTTGATTAAAGTTGCTTTCTTGAAATAAAAGTTGTTTTCTTTAAAGTTATCTGCTTGTGGTTTAAAAAATTGTCCATAATTAGTTTTCTCTGTGTTCTCATGAATCCAAATGATGTGTAAACTTACACACGCAGGAGAAAAAGTATAATACAAAATGTGTGTGGGTTTCTGAATTCACAGGATTTTCATCGATAACAATTTGTCGTATCCAGCTCAATAAGCAATGATGCCTGCTATTAAGAAAATAATAATAATAAAATAAAAAAGCACTATTGTGATGGTGTAAAATATCACAATATTGATATTATAGGAAGATATCGCTCAGTATTAAAAGGATCATCTCTACATCAGTAATAATGCTCCAAATTATATGCTGCTAGCATTCTATAAATCTAGATTCGGATTAAAAGGTAAATAAAAATGGATAAAATAAAATAAAAAACTGATTGGACCTACTTCCACTTGGGGTTGTGTGAGCTGGAAGCATTTTTGGAAATCCAGAACAGAGAGAGAAGGAACTGTAGCACTGAAGAAGTTCCTTTTGTCTTCATCATCATCATCATCATCATCTCTGTGCAGATAAAATGAGGAAGTGTAATTATAAGGTAACTTGTTATTGCCAGCTGATCATGCTAGTTAGCTAGCCACACAGCTTCTACAGGAGCTGTTCCGCCTTGCAGCGTCACTCACACGTGCGCGTCACTTTAATAAAACTACACCTTACCCAAATCCTCGCGCTTTAAAACGAGTTGTGAAATGCGCGTGATCCTCGGCGTCTAACTCATCAGCTAATAAGAACGCGATGCAGCGCTCGAGCGCCATCACTGCTCTCGTGCGCGGACACCAGGGTTGCCAGGTAACTCACTCCAAATCCCCGAACACCCCACAGGTCACCGAGAGAGCACGGGTTATCTTACTGTGTGCTTATCGTCATGTCACGACTCATTTCTTCTGATCACATATACAGTAGCAAGTTCCCTGAAATAACAAAAGTTTTTACCTTCAAGTAACATTTTTAACGTTTTTGTTCTCATGATTTCAAGATAGCGAAAGTTGTTTATATACAATTAAAATAACAAATTATTTCTACTTCAACTTATTTTTAGAGATCAAAATTGTTTTGTAAGATACATGTTTCAAAAAAAAGTTGTTTATGACAAAAGTCCCTAAAATAAAGGTTTTCTTAAAAAGAGAAATGATCTCTTGAGATGAAAAATAGTTTTTAAATAGCAAAGATGAAAGTTGTTTTCTTGAAATAACAATTTATTTTTATGAAAGTTTTTATAAAGTTTACTTTCTTAACATAAAAGTTATTTTTTGAGATCAAAGCTGTTTTCTTAAAATAAATATATTTTTTTAGATAACACAATTAGGTTGTTTTAAACAAAAAATATATATTTTTTAGAGATAAAATAACTTTTTTTAAGATACACATAATTTTTTTAATAGAAGATGTTTTCTTGAAAAAACAAATAATTTCCCTAAAATGACAATTTTTATCTTGATACAACAAAAATGTCATTTTTCGTAAAATACCTAAAATTGTCTTTTTGATGTTACTAAAGCATGTTTTGTTGAGATAAAAGTAATGTTTTAATAAAAGTTCTTGAAATCCTTTTTTTTAAGTTAAAAAAAAAATGTAAAAAAGTTGTAAAAATTTTCTTGAGATAAAAGTTAGTTTCTTGATATAACAAAAATGTCTTCAATAACAAAAGTTTTTTTTACAGATAAAATTAGGTTTCTTAAGATACATATTAAAATAAGTTGTTTCCTTATGGAAAAAAGGTTATTTTCTTGAAATAACACGTTCCAAACATTGCAACACTATAGTAATCCTGAACAGGTGATTAAATTTATTTCCACATTTCCATGTTTATTGTATGATGTAGGAGAGATGCCAGCTGAATGGTTTTTGGATCACAAGACAAATGGTGATCCATCTTAGAAAAGAAAATGCAATTACTGCAGAATTACAGAGGAATAACTGTACAAAAAGAAATAAATACAATACTTCCATATCTGAACATATTTTATTTCAAACACTACCTGTAACTGTTGTCAAAGTTGCTGTTGTTATGGAAAATGAATCAGCATTTTCTGACCAGTCAAAATGGAGAGTTCAACAGCGCTGTGATATGAAGACTAATAATCATGAGTTTTCACTGTTTTTTTTATTATTTTTATTATATGTACCATAGCTGATGCGCCGTAACAAAGTATATTACAAATTATGACAGTTATTTAATGAGGTTAATATTTAATTATGATTATTAAATTGTACTTTTCCTCATATCACATACAGATTCAGTAGTTTGAGTCACTGATTGAATATTAAGTTGATGTCTCATCAACAGGAGGCACCAGAGCAGCATTAACCGTCCTGTAATTCAGTGCGCTGATAGGGTTAAATAAAATCAAGATGCAAAAAAATGTACTAATCAATTCTGTGCCACTACAGAATCAAGTATGCAATAATGAAGCAAGGCAAGACATCAGAAACAGAGATAACAAATACAGTAGCGACAGAGAGAGAGAGAAAGAGAGAAAGAGAGAGAGAGTGAAAAACCCTGCTCAGTAACCTTTATCACTCTCTCTTCAATCCTATTGACCCTTGTGCAGACAGGAATATCGAATGATGAGAGCTCTGATGATGAGCTCTGCCTTCTTCAAACTGAAGAGGAGCTCTCGCCCCTTGTCCCCTAATCAAAGTTAAATATGCAGGAAGTAATTACATAGGTCATGACCCCTCTTCTTCATTTACCTTTCCTGACATGATTAGAAAACTCTATGAGGATGAAAAGCATGTGATATGGATGGAAATCAAAGTCATATGACAGATTTATGTTGTATTTTTAAACTCATGGCTTATTACTTAGTTACTTTTTTTATAACAACAGCTGTAGTGAAACTGTGCTGAAATGAATAAGACTGGTATAAATGTGAGGAATGAAACCCATGCAGTGTAAAGGGTTAAAATTAAGACTACTGAGTTCTACTTGAAAGTACATATCCAAGCTTTACATGGACCTTTACATGGTGACATTATAAACTATTAAATTTCTTTTGTATTTTATCTTTTGTATGTATATATATATATATATATATATATATATATATGTGTGTGTGTGTGTGTGTGTGTGTGTGTATGGTTTGATTATTAACACCTGCCTGGCTTAATCATTAGCAATTAAAATAATACTTGACTAGCGATATTAAAAAAACTAATTTACCAAACAATACTAGCTCGCTCATTCAACATACTAAAGGTTAGCTGCAAATGTAGTGATTGTAATTAGAAATAAACATAATTCTTTAAATGTGAAAAAGAATGACTGAGGATTAGCACCATCTAATGCAATGGACAAGCATGCCTAGATAACATGTTAGCCTGTTTTGCCTGTTGGCTGTTTTTATGAAGACTGGCTGTTTTTATACTGTAGTTGCGTTTGTTAAACTGTATACGGTCTGAAAATGTTACTGAAAAAGTAGAAGCATCTCCTTTAGTCAAAGTCATGTACCATGGTAGAACCATGTGCCACAGTGTGGAGCATGTACTATATCATGTTACCATGGTACTGTCAAAATGCCATGGTATTATATAAAATCAGATCACTATGGGTTAAGATAATAATGTGTAAAATTAAACTATTAACTATAAACTATTTTAAATAATTCAGATATCTAGCTAGTGTACCAAACAGTCTATATTTTTAGTAATGTTAATTTAGGTATGTGGAAAAATAAACTAAATACTTGTATTTTTTGGATAATTTTTGGTTGAAATTAAAACATAAAGAGTGAAAAGCATGTGTTTAATACTTGAATACAAATACAGTTCCTCTAAGATTTTCCAGTACTGCTTTTTAATTCCTTACATATAATTTGTAACATAAAATTAAACATATTTTGTAAAATTATTAAATCAATCATTATTTGGTGGTTAAATTAAATTAACCACCAAAATCAAAACACACAATGTAATTATTTGATATGTTCGAAACAAAAACTTCAAGACATGCTGTTATTGGAAAAACACTAATCGACAAAGGGGGTTTGTTTTTATCCTTTATTTATGAAAGAGCCTTTTGGAGTGTAAGCTGTTTTGGCTATCAGAAGATTCCACTATTCATAGTAGATACACTTCAGATTTTATTGGCACCCATTTCCTTTACAGACCCCTATCTGTTTCTGTCTCGTCAAGGCTTTGAGGATGTCTCTTCCAGCTGTTGTATCCAAAGACAAGGCAGGAAGGGATGCAGAAAAGGGTCAGATGTTTCTGCCCCGATGCCATGCCCCCTTGTAGAGATGCTTTCATTAAAGTCATCTACTCAAGGTTTCTGGGATTGTCTATCCTTCAGCATCTGAGTTGTCACTGCCAGCTGACCTGTCATAAGATCGTGTGTGTGTTCCAATAAATGGGGGTTGGAGTAGGGGGCAGAGGGCAACTGTAGAGTGCAGAGCCAGTGCTAAGCCACTGTATGACTGCTATAATGAAGGGATTGTAAAATCTCTCCTAATATTATAAACCCATGATTTCGAGACTTTGACCTCTGGCAGGTAATAATGCCTTCCTTTCATACAGCTGAACGTCGCCATAGAATCACTTCTAATCATGACCTCCTGGCCTGCGGTGTTGCCCTTTCTGTGACAAAGCACAGTATTCAGCATTAGGCATTTAACTAGCAAACGGTTTGCATAACCAGCAAAGCTGCAGGTCTGAACCATGCTTAACACTGGCTTTGGCTCACGTGTAGAACAGGAAGAGATGAAGGATTTTAGTAAAATCATCAAAAGAGGAAAGACATATAGTTCCTAATGGAATTAAAGAATAAACAGAAGGTTTATGGGATGTGGAATTCAGTCCAACTGATGTGCTATGTTTAAAAATGGTTCTTGTAACGAGGACCTAATATGCAAAATGTACTTTATAGGTCATATTTAGGCAGATGGGTAGCTTGGGTGTGCGTATATATACAACAAAATCCCAGCTTTTTGTCCTATTTTAATTCTTGTATTTTTAAATTCATAGTCCACGCTTTATTATAACTTGTATTTTTCCTTCTACATCCTCCTTCTTGGCAATGAGACAAGTATTAGTATTTTAATTCATACTTTATTATTACACAAAAAAAAAAACTCAGTAGTCTGTGAAAACCTAGGAAAGGGAATTTAATTAGGAATTTTGCTTTTTTTAAAAAACACCCACAAACAGAGGATGCTTTGCTTACAGGCCTGCCTTTATATAAGCCCAAGAGATCAGCTGAGTTTCAAGCATTTCATAATTCTCTCAAGTACTAAAAAGTCCAAAGTCAAAGCTCTAATCCTAATCCAAGCCATAAAAGATAATCGCTTATTTCCTTCCTTCCCTCCTTCCCTCCTCCCTCTCTCTGGGTTGGTTTACGCGATACATCAATTCTTCAATCACGGGGACATGAAAGTTAGTCAGCAATAGTGACTTTCAACAATTTTTAGGAATTCCTTATGAAGCTTATCACACCTTGTCAGAAAAAAAAACAAAAAAAAAAAAACACCTTTCTTGGTACATCACATGTTCAACGTGTACACAAAAGATTATCTTATTTATGGCACCAGCTCAGGGCCTCTAAGCAATCATATGATTGAACAAATCATGTACAATGCGCTTAAAGACCAGTGTGATAAGTAATGGCACAGCTCCATGAGACCAAAAAGCCACTGGATATGTTGCTGCGCTTTGTTTTCGCCAAGTAACTTTATCCTACATTTAGATTAGCTGCTAATGATGGGAAGAATACGTTCCTATGAAAGCCAAATAACCCGAAAACAACTGACAGTGGCTTTTCAGCTACAGAAATCTTTTGCAAATCATACCAAACATGTAAATCTTGAAAATACTAAGTATTATTTAGGTCCCTGCTGCACTAATTACCTCCTTACAATTAAAATATTTATGCTTGGAAAGCCCAAATGATCCCGTCCAACATAACACAGCGCAGTTAACTCTTCCATTCATTACACACATCCTGTATCTCTTCTGCTCTTCATCAGAAAACCAGTCAGACTGCTACATCATGATTTTATAGGAACTCAAAAACACATTAGTAGCTAAAAGGGAAGAGACGGTCGCTTCGTATACGCATACAAAAAAAAAAAAAAAAAAAAAAAAGGAACAACAAAAGACTCAGGCCAAAATGTCACGTGACGAGCACAGTTCCTTTAGTGCATTCTCCTTTCATTTCAGCCATTGCTTTTACCTCTTCACTCCACACATGCACCATGTATTTATTAATGGATCACTAATGGACATCAAGTGCTTGCCGCAGTGCAGTGCTACTGCTGCTATGTTATATGTACGAGTCCCGGGTACGCTATGCGAAAGAAATAAATAATAAAAGCTTTTAGCAGGGACGAAGATGCTCTCTCGGGCACACCGGGAACCTAACCAGTCTCACCTAAAGCTCTCGTCTTGTCAGTCCTGCGAAAGTCACTAATCTGTACGGAGGAGTCCGTCCTGTCCTGAAAATACTGAATTCATTCACATGGCCATCAAAACAATAGGGAAAAAATTATCAGATGTATCTTCACAATAAGTGATGAGGACTTTAATGATGAGTCCAGGGATGTTTTACACTCTATTCCACAACAACAGTCACCTTCCTGTTGGAAAAAAGGACTGGTTCTTGGTTCTTGTGTGCTTCATTCAGCTGTACTTGTCTTGGATATTCATCAGGCTGTGGCTGGACTTGGCTCTTTTGGCTGTATAAAAATAATCAGACATTATCATTTTTGGGAAGTACATTATGCGCTTTATAAGAAAATACTCTAATACTAACATTAAGACCTTATTGCACTTCAGGTAAGGTTTTCATAACTGCAGCCAAGTGAAAGAGGAAACCCTTCCTGCTCCAAAAATTGACCAAAAATTGCTTTAGCATCAATATAGAGCAATATAACGCTCTTCTTCTCATGCTTTTATGTATTTCTAACATACATCCTGGCTGATGTTTCAGTTTACTGCCCTGAATATCTTCTGGTCTTTTGAAATTAAAATACACTTCTCTAAGAGAGAGACACGTACGGTGTATGAGCTTTCGTTTCTTTTGTTCCGAGTGCAGGTAGTTGCTCAAGTAGAAGATGAGTGGAAGGAAGAGCATAAAGCTGGACACGGCGATGACCGGGATGTTCTCCTCACGCATTAAAGAACAGTTAAAGTCCTTGCTCCACAAATGTCGCGTTATGTTCATCTAGAAAAGAAAGCCAAAGGTTAGACTGCTTCTTGCAGAAACAGAAATAAACATGTATGTATTCAGGATATATATGAACTTTAAATCAGTGCTCACCGCATCCTCCACATCAATACAGAGACTACTGTTTTTCGACATGCCGCTATACAAATCGTTAAGGATTTTATATGAGGGCCTGCATTCTCTGCACAACTCCGAGTGGTTCTGTTGTCGATTAAACAACACAACGTGTTACAAATCCAAAACATTACCATGTACTTCTATTACCGAGGCTGATATGTTACCTGTTGGTATTTCTCGAAGCAGCTCCGTGACTGATTGAGAAGGTTGATGAAGTAAAGTGTGGTATTCTGATGCACCAGACAATCTGAAGACAAAATGTTAATAAAAAAATTGTTATTGCACATGCATTCTTTACACCCCTATAAACAACAGAACGCTATAATTAAATGCAGACACAAATGAGTAAATGCCTCACTGATACAGTTAGACTTCTCCCAGATGTCCATTATGCTGCTGTAAAGGTTGTAGACTACCATCAGTCTGTCTGAATGCAGCAGGATTTTTTCACAGCTCATGTTGCCAGGCCCCATCTGTGTTTGACAAAAAGTTAATATATTTCTCAAAACAGCAGGATGATAGTCAGACTGCATGTCTAACTTCTTGAGAATGATACAGATGAATTAACTAATTTTCCTGATTTTTCATACTATACAAAAGATCAGAGGTTTAAGAAAAGATTTGATGCTGAAAAATCAAACCAGTCACGTCGACTCCCTGACCTTGGGCTGGTAGGTTACACTATATTGTATAAAAGCATGTGGATACGTGATTAGTCAGTCAAACCTATGTCCTTACGCCTCCGAGTGGCGCAGTGGTAAAGCGCTCGCCCCATCATCCGGGGATCGCTGGTTCAAACCCCGGGTGATGCTGTTTTCCTCTCACAGCCGGAGGCACAGAGAGAGCTGATTGGCCG
>JAQMYJ010000012.1:29491069-29526380 GCA_030014305.1 Clarias laeviceps | reverse complement strand
GGAGATATTTTACATTTTATGAAGTTGCTCTATGTAGTGACAAAAGAGGTGTATGACACAAACCTGTCCCACTTTAGCAGAAATGTAAAAAATAAAGGAGTATATTAAGAAAGTAGATGTTTTTTTTTTTTTTTTTTGTATTTTAAGCATTTTGGAGAATCTGCAACATTACAGAAACATATTGCATACAAACCTCTGCATAATGCATTACTTTCATTATTGTTATCTTCTTTACTCACACAGAAAAGTTTTGGTGGAAAAAAAAACATGTTCCAAAATCTAAAAACAAACGCCAACAATAAAACAAAGTACCGTCCTTTATTCTGTACAATACTGTATAAAGTACGGTACTTATTAAAGCTTGCATAGTTTTTTTTATTTTACACGCTGCACGCTCATAATAATTTCTGTATATTTAATCTTTATATATTTTGATATTAAAAGTAGGGGTTAATGCTTTACGTTCTGCTAAGGTCAAAATATTAAAGTATTAAAGTATAAGGTATCAAGGGTGGCTATTAAACCGTCTTAGGACAATTTGATCAAATAAGTGAACAACGTCAGATTAAAGGGGATGCAGTCTGTGAATGCAATTTCTTTGCTATGATGTGGTCGACAAAATAGTCTATCATTTTGTGATCTATCTTTTTTGTAGGTTTTTTTTTCTCTCTTCTTTTCTCCTGTCGCAGACTCCCCGCTTTGCACTAATTAAAGCAGAACGTGCAGTGACCGTCATGGGGCCCGGGGTGATTGTTTTGGACGAACAACAACAAAAAAAACACACATAGGTCCCACCCCTCCGATTAAGGGACCGAGGGAGGTAAAGGGGTCTGTAAGGAGATAAATTGTGGCGGAGGAGAGAAAGAGACAGAGAAGGCGGGAGTAGTGTGTGTGTGTGTGTGTGTGTGCGTGTGTGTGGGACTTCTCATGTCAAAAGGCCAGCTAGAAAAGTCCTGTCCACCAGAAAGACTTCCACAAGCCACATAATATAATGCGTTTGTATTATTATTATTATTATTATTATTATTATTAAAGGCTTCAGAACTAATGTACACTGGGCTGAAATTATGCTGTTCTCACAAGGACATGGCATGCGTTCAGTAAAGATTAGATAAGGAGTAGTTTCCGAGCCCTTGAAGATTCTTTAACTGTACAAATTCTAAAAAAAAAAATAAAAAAAAAGACTTAAGACTGTGATTCGGTCAACAAAAAAAAGAACTTTTCTCTTTCTTCTACATGAAAATGTTTGAACAGTAAATGCATAGCTATTTAAATACAGATTTGCAAAGACATAAAATCTGTCTACATATAATTAAGAAAATCTTCTGAAATGTAATTGCTGTGAAAATATCAAACAGTAATATAAGTGCTTATAGCCTGCTTGACATACTGTAGTTGATTTAAAGTCAACTCTTTATGGGGTTTAGAGCTTATGTGAGCTTACACCTGCAGTGTGGGCAGGTGTCAAATTAGCATAGATTGCTCTAAAACTTCTTGTTAGACGGCTGCGCTGACCTTGGACCTGATAAAACAGTGGAGCAACACCAGCAGATGACATGGCTCCGCAAACCACCACTGACTGTACCTCTTCTCTCTTATTTCAGACTCTGAGACATTGATTTCCCAATAAATGCAACATTTACTTTCATCCGAAAAGAGGACTTTGGCCCCCTGAGTAACCGTCCAGTCCTTTTTGTCCTTAGCCCAGGTAATTTAGGCAAAGGGAGCCCCGACCAAGTACTGATTGCTGTATATGTTCACATTTATCAGTAGTTCAACATTTCTGTGTTAAAAAAAAATTTTTTTTAATTGGTCATAACCATCAGAATTCAAAGAAATAAACACTCATTCTGTGTGTAATGAATCTATATAATATGTGTTTCACTTTTGGAATTTAATTACTGAAATAAATTAATTTTTCGATAATGTTCTTATTAATTGAGATGCACCATTATATATTTGACTGTCAATGATACAAATGAGATCTGCTAAAGGTGTTTATTTCGTTTTTTTAGTATGTAATTCACCTTGTCAAAGGATACCTGGCATGATGCTGATGTTACGTGCTAGTTGTTTAAAGGTGTTGAAAGCATAAGTGCCCGAGTGTGTCAATATTTCATTGACACTTGTGTGTGGGAGGTAAAAGGTGGCGCAGCAACTGATTTTCACATTAAAGAACTGAAAACAATCGCAAATAAAATGACTTTCCTACTTATTTACTATTTCAAAAAATGTCCTGGATATATTGATGCCAAACTGCAAAAATGTTTTCTGGAAGTTGATAACTTGAAATAATAATTAGTAATACCTGGATATAAAATATGTACCTTATACAAAGTGAGATTAACTTTAGGCCAGAATAAGAATAAGAGATGATGATGATGATGATGACGGCAAACGCATGATCATCATTGTTGTGACTTTTCAAAAGACGCTAACGATTTTGAACGTAAAAGAACAAAGGCTAAGTGACCAGTAAAAGTGTGTTGGTGTGTGTGTGGGTGGGTGTATATGAGGCGAGGGTCCTTTATTGAAAAGGCTTTGGCCTAGATGTAGTAATGTTAACTTCAAGTGCTCCCTCTTTCTCTCCTCTCTTCCCAAGGCCCCAGGTTGCCTTTGCATGACATCATCGCCGAAGCATGCCCCCCTAAACCCCCTGCGAATCTCCCCGTCGTCACTACAATTCAGGCTTGCTGCTCTGCAACACATACGTTTTTCCCCCTCTTTTCTTCCTTTCCTTCTTCCCTTTCTCTTCCTCCTCTTCTCTGACAATCCCCTCCCATTTTTCCTTAACCAGGAGAAGGCATTGTCTTGAGCGAAGGCCTGATCAAAAAAATAAATAAAAAACGCAGCCCGCCCAAACTGCTCCCTTTTCTGTAAATTCAATAAGCCCACCTTAAAGATTTGCCTAATTAATGGATGACATCTTTGGCTGGAGCAGAGGCGAGGTATTTTGCTCGGGCTCGGTCATTGTTGGCCTCCTAATTAACTTTCCCAGGTCAGCCTGGGTCTCAGCAACCTGAGAGTGAAGAGCTCCATTGTGCTAGGAGTTGTAAACTTACTTTTTTTTCGCTTCGGCACTTAAAAGGGAAAAGCAACTATAGGGAACAGAAAATATCCCATTTAAAGCCTTTGTGAGCGAACTGCCTGCACATGGTCCAATAAAGGAAATCTTTTTAAATAAGCGTTAGTGGTCCTCCCTACAATCCTCCCTCCCTCTCCTTTCCTCTCCTCTTTATCAGAGCGACGCAGAAAGGTTATGAATGATAGCTCGGCGTCTGAGGAGTGAGGGCCAAGGGCCAGGCTTCTGTGTACCATTTGTGTTTGAGGCTTTTTGAAGGAATTCGGGTACAAAGACAAAAAAAAGTCTGCGCTCTGTCTGGAAACTGTATAATTATAATTTCCCCTGGGTGAAGAGAATAAAATAAAAAGTTTACTACTGTAAGGGAAGTGACACTTATTGGCTTATACAGTTGCTCTGTTTATACACCAATTTTGAGACTTTGCGTTTTTCAAGATCAGCGATCGATCATTTAAAAGGAAAGAAGTCAAACACACTGGTTAATGACTATTGTTCGAAAATAAGCATTGAATATTTATTAATACACAATTAATCCAACATGGAAAAAAGTCCATAACAACAACCCAGATTTTTTGGAAAACAATGGAATCCCTCATTAACACCTACCCCCTCTTACTTCCTACAACACACACATACACGCACCGTCTGTCTGTCCTGTGGTCTAATCCAAAAAAATGAAGCTTCCTCACTTAATGAGTGGGGTGTGATCTTCCCACAGTCAGAAAGGACAGAAAGGACAACGTCACACGGTCATAGCCGCTCTATTCAGCATTCAGTGAAGCCAGTTACACAACTAATACTGTTTTTAAACGTGCATCAGATCCCAAATGTAGATACGCAGTGCAT
Organism: Clarias laeviceps; assembly: GCA_030014305.1. NCBI lineage: Eukaryota > Metazoa > Chordata > Actinopteri > Siluriformes > Clariidae > Clarias > Clarias laeviceps. Next base: position 29,522,452 of record JAQMYJ010000012.1, on the reverse strand, counting down.
CCAAGACATAACATGATATGTAAATTATACGGTCTGTTAAGAAGCCTGATTTCTGGATGTGGCTTTGGCAGTCAGACGTCGGATGCAAGAAAGATGACGTAACAAGATCGTAGATGAAGTAGAAACTTGTAACTAGACGTAGAATACTTTTCTCATTGTTTTTTTTTTTCAGTAAATTCAGCTCATTTTTCCTTCCAAGTATATATTTGGAAATTATTACCAAATTGTTATTTTTGTTTACTTTCTCAGCACTTTACGAAATGCCTCTGGCTAACGCAGATATCATTTTGCAAATTTTACGCATTGACTTTTGTGACAAGGTTTGCAGCTGTTTCCTTCTGTTGCCTCTTCCATGCAATTCCATCATGTTTGTATGATTTACGTTAGCGTTCCTCCAGACCCTTGCTGTGATATGCGAGTTCTCCTATATTTTTCTGCCTAGCATACACAAGAGTTCTAGCAGATTTTTTTTCTATCAGACATTTTGGCTGGATGAGCTTTGTTATCTTTTTTATAGCATCTCTCTGCATAGCTTTGACTTGCAGGCGGCAGTTAGCTTTATTTTAAAGTCTTTAGTCAGATGATTAGATGAATTCATGGTTGTTGAGTGTTACTACTAAAAGTTCAGGGGTTGTTATTCCTAATGACAATTCTTAACCTGCCTAACAAGTCCTAATGAGTCAATTAAGACCTAACGAGTTAATTAAGTTTGGATATGTGACAACTGGAAGGGTGTCCAAACTTTTGCACATGCAGTAATTACTTTTTTTGTCAATTAGTTTGTTAAATAGAAATAAACACGGGCAGGTTTGTTCTTTTGGACTTCTGGCCACTAATGGCACAGACATCTTTAGAATTCACAATGTTGATACCTAAAAAATTTAATGGAATAGACAACACATAAATCCCAAATATTAAGTAAGCATTTATTATGTCGATTTTTTTTCTTTGAATTGTTTTTAATTGTGTTTACAATTTAACATCTTTAGCAAAAGCTGTGCATTTCTGTAACTATGTGGATTTATGTGCTTCAGTTCTTTCGGGGTTTATAACAGAGAACCGTTGAGAACGAATGCTGGTAAATATCCAGCATTGCATCACATCGCTATTATTTCAGGATTATTATAATCACGATGTGATTGGATAACTTTTGGCAGGCACATCGTTTCTCTAGAATGTTCCATTCATCAGCTGTCACCTGAAGACATCAATAAGCCATAGCAGACAAACGAAATGAAGTCACAGTAAAATAAAGTCTGGTTAAAATCGGCCTTTTGGTGTGAACAGCCAGCGCTTCTCGAGCCAGCTGTCATAATTTGTTAACGTGCCTTTTCAAAAACCGAGAATGATAATGCGAGGATAGAAAAAAGTGGAGGCAAGAGAAATGTCAGGGTTTTTAGGCAGGGGTGTGTGTGTCACGAGTGACCTGAAGCAGAGAGAACGGTCCCCAGGGAGTCCCGAGGCCGACATCAGACCGATTTCAGTGCAGCAACATGATGGCATCTCCGATATTTTAATATTAATGAGCGGGCTCTTCAGCTCAACAGGTGCCACGGCGGCACGCTACACAATACCAAAGCCTATCCAGTGTCCTCTATACACATGACCAGCCCAGTTAGGACCAGTGTGACTTAAAGAAAGCAGGAGACGTAAAGAGAACGCAAGAAAGAGAGTTAAGTCAGCCATTTGAAAAAAGAGAAAGAAAGAAAGAAAGAAAAGCGACCCTTTTTGAGTCACATCTCGCGAAGCCGAAAACACGAGGGCCCGATATTTCTCCTCTTCTTCCCAAACCCCCTTGAGAAAGAAATTGACTTTTGTTTGGAGTTTGTGAAAAGTGGGAATCAGGAGCAGGACAATGGGGCTCCCCATGGAGAGGACCCGAGTGAAGCCATCTCAAATCAGTCAGCCAAGGGACCAATTAATCCGGCCATTGTCAGGCCCAAGCCACTGCCAGCACATCAACACATTCACGGCCCATTGTCCCGACCCTCCTGCAGCAGGATTTAGTCCGTCCAACAGCCAGTTTTGTCCGAGCCAGCTCAGGCGGAAGTTTCTCACTGACAATTTGCCCCAAATAGATTTGTCAGAAAGCGTCCATCAACCTGCCAGTGAGACTGGGTGAGGTGGGTCTGCACGAGCTTGTTTAGGATGGTGTGTTGGGCACAGAGGAAGACTGCAGGTGTTTAAGTGTGTATGAGAAATAATTGACGATGATGACTATGCTGGTTAATTTCTAAATCCTGCCATTCGTTGTCAGTCTATCCAAGAATGTTTTTATACTGCATCCCATTAGGACAAGGGATGAGGGAGTAATTTTTTTTGTGTCCTCTAAGTGTTCCTAGAACCTTTTTTCAAACCGGAAAGAGTATAGCCCTGAAGTCAATCTAGCAATACAGAGTCTCCAAAAAGTAATTATAACAAGATGCAACACATTACGATAAATTACATGAAAAAAAGAAGTGATGTTAGGTATTCGTTTATCACTGTCGAGTTAACTATCTTGTCCCAGATCATTTTCCAGACAGACGTATAGAACTTAATCCGTTTCCATCTACAGCTGGCTATTACAACAATACACGCTGGAATAAGTTCGCCACTCAACTTTGAGGACTACGCGACTAGCTGCATACCAACAACTAGATACACAATCTGATGGGTCTTTGTCAAATATTTTCATTGACTGTTACTGAGAAGAGAGTCAGCAGCCCTTAAAAAACGTGAAAGCAAGCAGCCGGGGCAACCATGATGTTGGTTATGTTTGTGTAAAGACTATCTCTGAATGACAGGATTAGAGAGAGTTAAGGAGATTACTACCAGCGGACCACCCCACCCTAACACACTCCGCGCGCACACACATACACACAGACACACACATCTTCAATTATTAATGCAGCAAATTAATACTAAACCTACTCCATACACTAATAGTACAAAACAAACAACCAAACAAAAATATTTTGGTTTAACTAGATTTCTAGAAAAGCTGAAAAAAAGCATTTTCGTTTGGGGAACAAACAAATGGTTCCACATGGTCATTAGTGCAAATTCTTATACTTGTGGGGACATTTAGATTAGATAGATAGAATGATCAATAGAGAGAGCTTATGTCAGACGTGGAAATAATAATAATAATAATAATTTAAATAATAATTAAAATAATAATAATTAAAATAATAATAATTAAAATTATTATTATTATTGTTATTATTATTATTTATTTCCAATGACTTGGCATTATGGTGTAAAGCAAACCTCTGCACACAGTTAGTCACCTGTCACAGGATGCTAATTTCTTGTAAAGGCGCGTTAGAAAAGGAGCACACGACAATGCCTAATTGCGATTGGATACGCTAAAATACGAGACTTTACGTGCTCCCCATACGTCCCTCGGGATCTGGCGTGAGAAGTTGCGTCATTAAAGCAGCGCACACTGACGCACCGCGGGCACCCGTGCGCACGTTTCTCATGCGCGCAAACCAGGGGCGCACAGAAAGCAGGAGTAAGTACCCGGTCAGCTGGGTCACCAGTGATGGAAATTAACCCAGTAATGAACTCTCTGATTTGAGAGCGAGAGACTGTGTGTGTGTGCGTGTGTGTGTGTGTGAGAGAGAGAGAAGTGCGTTCACGCTTGTGTGCGCCCGGTTTGGTTAAAGAGCAGTGTGGGCATCGAATGTACCTAATGCGTTAACGCGCTCCACTAGTGCAAGGTCCATAAAGAAGCCGGAAGTACAAAGGGCAAAAAGTTCTAACATAAATCCAAGGGGTTTAGAAGCCTTTAGTGCAGCTACACAGCCTACTCAGCGCGCTCAACAGGTGCACACACCGCGCCATTACAACTGCTGCACTAAGGATCAGCGTGATGCATGGGTCTGACTCAGTTCATCAGTTCGTCATTTACTTTCCTAAAGAAAAAAAGCACAAAACATAAAAAAACCAAGTAAGGAAGTGAGTTTAGGCTCAGCTTGGTGAACATGCTGTGAGAACCTAAATCAATCCTCAAACAAACAGCAGCAGCAGCAAAAGAGGAAGACGAGGTCCGTGCATGTGGCTCCGTCTGCCTCTGCCTCAGTTCATCTACTAACTAAACAGAACATCACCCTTCTTCCCACTACCCTCTTTTAATCACTCTTCTACTACTATCACCCTTCCTCGGACACTGACGTCATGCGCGAAAGGAGAAAGGCTAAGTGGGCATAGGAAGTCCTCCTCCCACCCGCCCTCTCTCTCTTTCTCTCTCTCTCTCTCTCTCTCTGTGTCTCCCTCCCTCTCCCTCCTCCGATACTTCTCATACATATTACCAAAGCCTTTAATCTGACGGCGCACATCACAAAGTCAGCAAGCCTTCAGGCTGCCGGGCATTTCTTAGCTTGTTTATGTGTGCGTGTGTGTGTGTATATATATATATATATATATATATATGTGTGTGTGTGTGTGTGTGTGTGTATGTATGTATGTGCATATGCGCGTGCTGTGTGTTTGTGTGTGTTTCTTTTTCGCCCACTTGGCTTTTGGTTCTTGTGTGAGGTTTGGTAAGGTGCCGGGGTGCGCACATACACCGGTCCATGAAGCAGTTTTCGACTGGAGGAAACTGCCTCGCCAACCTTCGGATCTTAACACAAGCCCATGTCCGGATTCTTGGGAAAAAACAACATAAAGGATTTGAAACGAAAACTTTGAGAAGTCTTGAGTCATCGCATGCATTAGAAAGACAATCAGAAACGGAATAGGCCTGTTTGTATAATCGTTCAACACGTAGTTATTCCGGCGAATAAGTTTGCTTTAAGTTGATTTATTTGATCTACAGTAAGTGGTTGAAAGAGTTTTTGCCATATCAGTTCAAGTGAAACCCAAGGCCAGGATGAGCAAGGCTGCCAGTTCAACAAGTGGCTGTTTGGATATTTTAAACATCAAATCTAGTAAGTAATCTACTTTTTAATTTAGAATTTTTTCCACACAACAACTACACATGTTACACTTTTTCATTATTATACATATGTTCATATAATGTAATATTAGAAAATCCATATAGACTACAACAGCAAAATTACAATCTATACTAAATTGTAAATTTATTTATTAATTTATTTATATGTTTATGCGTACCTTTTTATTTCAATCAGGCTATGATTGTAAAACAATCCACAGCTTATTTATAAAGTGTCCTGGGATGGATGACATAATTTCTTTAAATTTTCCATCATTTAAAAAAGTTCATCCCATCATAACTAACTTTATGGCTTTTTTTTAAAGATCATTGACTGTGATACACTGATAATGGCCTAAGCTGTGGTGCTTTGCCTAATTAGGCATCTGTATGGGGATTTGTGTGCACCTGTCAGGTCATTTTAAAACAAACAAAATGAACGTGTAATACCGTTTTGTAAAAAAATAAAATTATAATAATAATAAAAATAAAATTATAATAACAATAATAATCATCATAAATATATAAATAAAATAAAAAAATGCGAGCATTGAAGTAATAAACGAGCAATTAGCATGAATATATGGCTTTTAAAATTAGTTCGATAAAACAGAGTATAAAATAAGTTCATTAATATACGGTGTTAAAAAAGTACCGCTTTTAAACATTAAATGTAACTATTTTTTTAGTACATTATTAGAAAATGAAGTTATTCTTTTTAAAAAAAATAATGCGCGTTATGGTGTAAAGTCGTAAATCAATGCATCCGACAATTATTAAAGTACAACTTCCAAACAAAAGTTTTAGTATTTGAACACTATTAATCACTCGAATGAATGAAAATCATTAAAACAGTTTTATCAGTAATTCAGTAAATTGAAGTTTAAATTCCTATATTATTTTGGTTTTCATTTCACTTTTTTCGTTTTTTTTTTTTTTTTGCTTTTTAACTTTTGTGGCCTTGGCTTTTTAAGCGTCTTTATATATTAAGATTATTTATAAAACATATAATAATAATAATAATAATAATAATAATAATAATAATCCATCCAAACTGCTGAAGCCTGGTGCTGATTACAGTACAGATATCTGAATCTCTGGCTCTGACTAATCACGGCCGGGAAAGTTTTTTGACACACTCTTCTGAAACACTAACCGGCAAATTATAGCCTAAATGTACATTTTTCTACATCTTAAAATATGATGATGTGTGATACTAATGACAACGTAATAAATACGTTGAAAGATAAATTAAAAGTAAAACAAAGTATACAATTCTCAAAAGAAAAGCTTGTGGATTACATAAATTTATAATAAATCCTAAATATTTAGTAATACTTAAGAAAGTTGTTTAAAATCCTAAATAATAATAATAATAATAGTAATAATAACTGTCAAATTCTTTAAGCCTTCATTTTAGTTTTGAAGCTTAAACTAGAATACATTCGAAGAATAATTGTAAAATAATTTAAATTATTTAATTTAGAATAATTTACTTACTTAACATTCCTTTATAGTTATTGTGTTTATTATGCGTATTTCGCCCAGTTACAGTTGCATGCTGGCTTAAACGTTCAAATGTGTTAAAGATTTTTATTTACAAAAAATTAGATAGTTACCTAGAAATTAGTTTCGAACGAATTATTATTTAGAGAGATTTTTTTTGTTTCGTCACCATCACGCCCCAGAAAGCAGAAAGCAAAAAGCAGAAAGTAATTGTGGCCTGAATGCTTACTGGGCTGGATCTGAATTCCCATGCTGGCGTTTTAGGACAGGGTCAGTGCAAAATCAATGAGCAGGTGGACATATGTCAGTAATTACACGCCTGTTTCTCTAAACGACACCCCTCTCCCCATCTCCATATACATGCAAATATAGCTCCATTAACGGATTTAAATACAGGGGATGGGGGGGTTGAAAAGTTTTAAACACACACAAGAAAAAAATCACAATTTTCATTTACTTCATCCTCATTTGCATACACTTCACTGGAGGCGCGTATTGACTCTCGGGCCGCTGTGTCACTCCTCTAATCCGCGGGGCCCGGAGACGGCGCGCAGAAAAGCAGCTGTCGGGCTTCATTATGAAGCAGTACTGGCAGCTTGTTCAGGCTAGTCCAGTCAGACGAGGCTCAATAGGGGGAAATCATTAAGTTAACACTTTCCCTAATGTCGCCTTTGTGAGCGCGCCATTGTTTTATTTGAAACCTGCGGCACGGCGCTTCCCTCAACAAAACGCGCCATCAAGCAGCGCGCGGGGATGGGTCTGGATTCCCACAGACACAGAACTGGTCATCACAGCCTGAAGTCAACATGAGTTCAGTCAGATTTCAAATAGAAAACTAACGTCATGCTCATACAGACAGTTTTTTTTATTATAACTTTATGCATCGGACTGAATCATTTACCACCTGTTCTGCGCTCTAAATATTAGTGCATGGTGATAACTTTAAAAACAATGTTAAGTATTATTATTATTATTAATATTATTATTAATATTATTATATTTATTATAAGGTCGTATTCTGGATATCCCGTGCAAAGTGTGTGGAGACCGAAGTTCAGGGAAGCACTACGGAGTTTACGCATGTGATGGATGCTCTGGATTCTTTAAGAGGAGCATACGGAGAAACAGGACGTACGTCTGCAAATCAGGCACTCAGGTGAGTCCCGGATCCTCATCCTCTCCGCGTCGTTTTTAAGCAACGAGCGCATTAAGCTAATTTGCGGCCCCGAGTTCCTCGAAGCAGGCAATTGCGGAGATTTTCATAGATGAAAGATTATCCAGGGAAAAGAAGTGAGCCTCCTCCCGTGCCTTTGAGGGCTCTTTGGTCCGGCTAGTGTAACAGGTGTAATCCAATCTTAACTGGCTGGATTTGGAGAGCGGTAGGCGGGAATGAGATTATTGGCCAAGCGGCAGGGGAGCGAGTCAATGGCCGTCATTACTGCACCATTCCCCCCATACCTGTGGAGTGGAGTGGAGTGGAGTGTCCCCCTCCCTTCTCTGGAAGATGTATCTGTGTCTTCTCTCTCTCTCTCTCTCTCTCATGCTTCTCTAATTCTTTTCGGGGTATTTTTTTTAATGCACTTAGGGAGGCTGCCCGGTGGATAAGACGCACAGGAACCAGTGTCGCGCCTGTCGCTTGAAAAAGTGCCTGGAAGTGAACATGAATAAAGATGGTGAATAATCCAAATCTAAAAATCTAATTTTAAAATATACGCTTATAAAGCATTTATTTATTGATTGATTTATTCTATCATGCACGTTTGAATTACATCCAAACAGCCGTGCAGCACGAGCGAGGCCCGAGGACGTCGACCATCCGCAAGCAAGTGGCGCTTTACTTTCGGGGCCACAAAGAGGTAAACGGATCCTCCTCGCACTTTCCCAGCACGTCCATCCCTGGGCTGCACTTCTTCACCACAGTCACTCAACTCGAGACGCACAGTCTGGAATTAAACCCGGTGCCGAGCACGCCAGAGCGCCAGGGCATGGTGGGGCTCGCACAACCCACTCCTAAAGTAAGCCTGGGTGTGAATGAGTGTGTGAAGTGGTGAGGGATTGTTTAGACCAAATAAAGACTTGAATGAATGAATAAAATATGTATAATCCATGAATGTGTACAATGTGTTATAATTAAAATAATTAATATAATTTGAAGAACAAAATGGATACAGCACTGAAACTTGCTTCTGTGAGCGGTGGATAGTTTTGTAATAATTCATAATCGTTGTCTATTCAGTATCCACATGAAGTCAGTGGCACACCCATGTACCTTTACGAAGTGGCCACAGAGTCTGTGTGTGAGTCCGCCGCACGCCTTCTCTTCATGAGCATCAAATGGGCCAAGAGCGTTCCTGCTTTTTCTACACTCCCTCTACAAGATCAGGTAAGCAAACTTAATCCATTAATTATAAATAAACAGGTAAATAAACAAATAAAGACTCCAGGGCTATATGTATTATTATTATTTTTTTTTTTGCAGTTGATCCTGTTAGAGGATGCCTGGAGAGAGCTGTTTGTTCTGGGTGTAGCGCAATGGTCCATTCCTGTGGATTCCAACACTCTGCTTGCTGTTTCAGGTACGCTTAATGATCAAGGAAAAGTTTTTACAGTATGAAATATATTTTAAAAAGAAGTAAAATTATCAATATGAAATCATCTATAGGTAATGAGCCATTGTGTTCAATGTTACATGTGCACTTTTATGACTAATCTCTGGGTCCTTTGGTTTTCCGTGTCCCTTTAGGGATGACCACAGAAAACACAGATTCCCAGAGGCTTAACAAGGTTGTCTCAGAGATCCAGGCTCTGCAAGAAGTGGTGACGCGTTTCAGGCAGCTGCGACTGGACGCGACAGAATTTGCTTGCCTCAAGTGCATTGTTACCTTTAAAGCCGGTAAGTTGGAGCTCAAAGAAATTCTCACAGCTGGATGGATGATTTATTGAGATGGGATAGTTTGCTTGTAAAAGTTAGTCATTATTTGGCGTGATCATTTGTCTCACATTTGTGTAGTTCAGGCTTTACTGACCATCTTAGAGAATCTACCATAGCTCTTGTGGAGACTCTACAGTAAATGTATGCACAAGTGTTACATTTTCTTGCACAGCACTGTACATGTATAGTATATTCGCATAAACAGCCTGGATGACCTACTAAAGTGGCTTTTTCGGTTTGTGGTGCAGTTCCGACGCACAGTGGAGCCGAATTGCGGAGCTTTCGAAACGCCAGCGCCATTGTGGCACTCCAGGATGAAGCACAGCTCACACTCAATAGCTACATCCACACCAGGTAAAACACAACATGGTTCTGAGAAAGGGATAAAGCACAGAGGGGAGGGTTATTGTGAGGCAGAACAGAAAGCTGGCACTGGAGACTCCTTCCATTAATGATGAATGAATTTCATTGTATAAATGATTATCCACATATTAAATATCTGTTTTAACTCCCTGTGTAAGTCATTACTATACAAAAAGGTAATATGAATCAATACCTTCTGATCAACCAGGATCAGGTATTCAAAAGCACTGTGGAATAACATTCTATGTAATGATAAAAAAAAGTCCCCATACAGTGCAGAGTATCAACTGATAACCCTGCATTCACTGATCCACATCTGTTGGTTCTAGGTATCCAACCCAGCCATGTCGTTTTGGGAAGCTGCTGCTGCTTTTGCCTGCTCTGCGTTCAGTCAGTGCATCTACAATTGAAGAAGTGTTCTTCAGGAAGACAATTGGAAATGTGCCCATCACACGGCTTCTCTCTGACATGTACAAATCAAGTGACATATGAAGTTTTTATTTCCACCCAAAAGGACTCCGGCCTGGGAAAGTGACAGACAGTCAAGTGACTTAGGATATCATGAAGTACAAGAGAGAAATCTGGAAACATCTCCATGCTGTCTCTAAAGCAGATAGCATAAAAAACAACGGTTCTAGTGGGAGAAACTCTAAAGACTGTTCTGAACAAGTACTGTTTGCCGGTTAAGATAAAAACTAAAAGGTTCACTGTGGTCTAAAGGATGCTTTGTGACTAATGTTCATCTAATCTTTTAAAATATATTCGTTTCAAGATTTATTTTCCCCAAAAATGTAGACAGCAGAGGCATGTGGGTGGATTCAGACATATGTACAATCACTTAATTAATAGGACGTTTTACAGTCTCTAGAAGACCAATGAGCTTTCCTACCAATGTTGTTGATGTTGTTATTGGTGTTGTTTTGGTTTCAGCTTTGTCGTTCTGATAACTATGGCAGGAAACCAAAAAAAAATTTTTTTGTTTATTACTTTAAATTTTTTTTAAGAAGAGAGAAAATCCAAAATGATTTGGCAGACTAATCTCAGGAGTTGGGGTCCATTTCAGCTGCAGCTAGAGACATGAGACAGGTTATAATGTGTTGTGCTGAAAACCAACAACTTGGAAAAAAAAAAGGAAAAAAAAATAGAACATGATGCACGTTAAAGCAGGGGTAGGGGATAATACTACTTCCTTTTCCAGTCAAACCTAAGCACTACCAGTACAAGGCTCGTATTAAGGCTGTTCTTGGTATCAGCAGGTGTGCTGGATTTTTAGAAAATGTGATTTATGTTATTTAAATATTTGGACTGAAAATTGTAGATTCCTAATCACAATACCTGTTGGGTAGTGAGATGACTTTGGACAAGTATTTTAGTTTGGTTTGCGTAAAGAGGATCACTATGTAATTTCATAAAAAAAAACTAACATCTGTATCAGGACTTAGAAGTTCATTTTGAGTTTCACTCAGGAGGCTACGAAGTAGAGAACTGCTCAGCTCAGAGGTCAGACTTAAATAAATGAATCAACCAGATGAACATGAATATTAGAAACCTTCAGTTTAATTCCTACTATGTAATGCACTACCCTCTCCATCAACACATATGGAAATCTTCTTTACCTGGATGATGTGAATGGAAAATCTGACTGGATATACTGCACCTTTAATGCTGTAGTATGCAGTTTTGGATGTAGTTAATAATTCTGCTATCTCTTGCTGCAACATGTCCCTGCTCTTTTGTGACATAAAACCGAATCTGCCAGTTGAGGTTGTTATTGCTATTTTTTATTGTTTTTTGCAGCCTTTGAATCTTATGTTTAAGTAGTTACTAACACATGTCCAGAAACATGTTCAGCACTTGTATTTTTTTTGTAGTTTGTAAATATATTAATTGTTGTAAAAAGTCAGAATTTTGTGAAAAAGTTGTCTAAATATTAGAATAAATATTGAATATTGAACCTGTTGCATCCTGGCTTTGTTCAATCTTTAACCCTGCCTAATTTGATTTTTGAATACTGTAATTGGGTTATTTTTGTTATCAGGTTGAGTCCAGCATACTTGATCTAGCATAGTGAAAGATCCACAAGCCCAAGCCCCCCACCCCAAGCTCCCCCTAAACAAGAACATAGAGAGGTTCATGTCTGGCCTGGAGTGCATATTGAACCATCACTGCTACAATACACCCAGACCTTGAGTTAAGTTGCTGTTCCTTGGGCTTCGAGCACTCTTTGATAAATCAAGGGCTTTGGCCAAATTGCATTTTTTAATCTTCATTTTTGGATAGAGGAGCAGCACAATGGAAAGAATCATGATTGCAGATGACAATGTTCAATCCAATTTAGCTTCTTCCTTTAATGTGGTCTGTGCTGGCGTCGAGTGAACTGCAAGGTTACTTGAACCAAATAGACGCACCTTTCACCAATGTAGCTAAAGCCAATTCGTAAATATATAATCTACGAACCGCTTCCTGATACATGACTAATATCTTAGCATGTTATCCCCTTTTAATGTACACTCACTGGCCAGTTTATTAAGAACACCATTACACCATGCAGTTATCCAATTAGTCAATCACATGGCAGCGGTGCAATGCATACAATCCCATAGACATTCACCAGTCTCACACAACACTAACACCACTGCCAGGTGAACTAAATAACTATCAATTATATAGCAGTAAACTGGATACAGGATCATAGGCACACAAGGTTCATCACTAAAAAGCCAATGCATCACAAATTGCTGTTTAAAGTCAATGCTGGCCACGATAGAAAGGTATCAGAACACCCAATGCATCACAGACTGCCACAGAGGCTTAAGACACAAAAAGTTTAAGGTTGTTGATCCGGCCTACAAATTCTGGTTTGGGTAATGTTCACATCAAATTGAAAAAAGAAAGAAAAAGAGACCTCGTTATTTTGATTTAAACACTTTTTTTCGCTCATGAGAGAGGTGATGTTGGTCAGGCTGTTTCAAGCTACGGAAAAATCAAATAACCGCTCTTTACAGCCTTGGTGAGCAGAAAAGCATCCCACACTAAACCTTGAGGTGCATGGGCTACATCCATAAACAACTACATCGGGTTCCATGTCGGTCAACCAATGAGAGAAATCTAAGGGCACAATCATCCAAACTAGATAGCTGAAATCTGGAAAAAATGTCTGTATGTAGATAAGTATAAATAATTAGTTAGACAAGTATACAAGTCACTGGAGCTCCATGTGGAGGTGTAAAAAGGTTGTCTAACCAAGATTTTCCCTAAATTTCGGTATTTTGTTCTGGATGGATGGGTGTCAAGTGTGCTGTCTAACAGTTTCCACAGATGTTGAAACGTATAGTGGTCTGGTGGCTGAGTGATCAATTTCATGCTGATCAAACAGTCCAGTGCTCACTAATGCCCTGCGAATGAGGTCATTAAAAGGAGGAGTCATTCTGGGAGAGACCACTCCGGTCAGGTTAAAGGGGAAAAATCATGTCGTCAATCAGCACGTTTTGGGTTTGCCATTTGACAGATTATTTGTAATGTGAGCATGACTCTTTATCTTAACTACTGATTTTTTTTATTACACAGAGTGAGGTTTAAACCATGGGATGAGTAAAATAACTAAAGAGAAAGTATGTGTGTAGTAATGAATGAGCTCAATTGGCAGAAAATCCAAAAGATTACCTGAAAATACTCATCTGAACTCTTTTAATCCAGGACTGCAAATGAATGAATATAACCATTACTAGAAGGATATATTTAATACCACAGATTTTCAGATATTTATATAACTTATTTAAAAGTATCTCACACCCTACTCCATTTGATGTTTTTTTTTTTTTTTTTTGTCGTGCTGTTTTGTCTTGTCATTTGTTTTTTGTTCTGGAAGCTCTGTCACTAAAACAAATTCCTTGTACGTGCAAGCGTACTTGGCAATAAAACTCTTTCTGATTCTGATTAAAGACTTAAAGGCAACTTGAAACGTTTCAAATAATTATCACAGAAGCCATTTCTCACCATGTGTGTGTGAACAGTTTTATTGGAAAATTTTCAGAAACATATAACGTCACAGCAATATACAAATCCGGAAACATGCACCGACAGCTGTCTTGTGTTCACGTTGTACACTGGTTAGGAATAATAACTGAAAACCGAAGAAAACAAACTGGTTTGAGGTTCGGCTCAGATCAGCTAGTGGCTGTGTGGTAGTTACAGTTCACACACTTCGCGTTGGAGAAGCTTCACTGAAGTGCTGCGTTCTGGGAAAGAAAGAATAGCTTGTGTTCTCAAAAGTAGTGCAAGTTATTAAACAGAAAAAGCCACCTGTCTCAAATGAGTTAAATTCAGTTAAAGAAAACCTAGAATTTAAACCAACAATGGTAAATAATGCTTGCATATGGAAAAGTTTTTGGTTCATGTTTGTCAGGTATTTCTCATAATAACATCCTGAGCCTTATCGATATCAAACTTAGAAACCAAAAACAAGAGATACTTCTTTTTGAATCTTTATTTCAGAGAAGGAAAGATTATTTATTCAATTGGAGTGCAAAATGCTCCAATCGCACAAAGTACTCCAACTGAATAAATATAAGTGCTGAAAGTTATTATAGTGTGATCACATTATAAATCACATAAATCACATTATAGTGTGATTTTTCTTTTTAAATCTTCAGACTTATTGGTTTGCTCAGGACCAGATGCGGTTTGCAGCATGAACGGTTCAGATGCAGTTGTATGGTTCATTCAGTTTGTTTTTTCGATCCCAAAGGAAGAGTTCAGGTCAGACGAGGCTTCTTCCCCAGACGTTTAGCAAAGAGCTCCAGCGTGGCCAGCTCAGGCATGTCTGACTTTGGAAGGGGTGTAGTTTTTATCCACAGATTCGTCCTGGAGGAACATGTGCAGGCAGCGCTCATTTTGGGCCAACGGATGACCAGCCACCCTGGGGATACGGTAGAGAAAGGATTTTTAATATAAGAGTCGAGCAGATCTACAAAAACACATAATAAGAACTGAACTCAAACTGAACTCTGAAACGCAAAGAAAAAGTAAAGAGAAATTCTAACTCGTGTAACTTCTTCGACAAATAAAACAAAGGGGAACAGTAAATTTTGTTTTCCAGAAACAAACACGGAATCACATCCTGATATTAGCCTGCAGTCACAGAGGACTAGTCACTTCCTGTAAAACCTCAAAGCATGATCAGTACAGGAGGCTGAAATAGGAGAAAGAAACAACTTGCCCCAGGAGTGAGACTGAATTTTTTTCTTTTCAGCCTGCAATGGATTTTGTTCAAATTCTACCGTTTTAACCATTCTCCCTCCAGCATGATATATGAAATTTTATATTCCACTCATTTTGATTCTTTTAATTAAATAGATCCTTAACCAATATGAACTTTACAGGGAAGGGGGTGGAGGAAGAAAGAGACGAGAGAGGGTGGAGGGGACGAGAGAGATGTGAGAGGCAGAAAGATGGGAGTAAGTGAGAGGGAGATAGGAGAGAGACAGGAAGGAGAGAGATGGGAGAGAGAGAAAGAGATGGGCAAGAGAGAGAGAGAGAGAGAGAGGACATGGCCTGTGTACATGGCAATCTTCAACCTAATCAATATGGCTACAGAACATCCTGTAAAATGTTTTAATTTTGCAAGTAGATTCATGCAATTCTATGGTTTATAATATACGATTTTTCAAAACAGTAAAGTATCAATCAAAAACCAGGTACACCCTTCCTACAATTCTTGATGAAATGCACAGGATCAGGTAAGCATCAGGAAGTGTGAGTATAAAAGCAGAACTTTGGACAGTTCGGTGCTCTGGAGCACTCGGGTGTGTGTCTACATCCTGCTGAGAATAAAAGACATCAGCCATGACCTCAAGAACGGATCTGAAAAAAGGGTTGTGGCTAAACGAACGCCCTCAAACATCAGCTAACTGAAGCATTGCTGTACAGAAGAGCTCATATACAGTAATATATGGTGTGAAGTAAATAGAGTAACATTGCGATTACAGAGAGTTCTAACATTCGGTATTAACTTCTTCCAACTTACAAAACTACACAAGTTGTAGACAAGGTGGAAACGCATCTCGAATGCAGGTAATCACATAGCGAGTCTCCTGCGTGCACGCGGCGTGCGTCTCCACCACGCATGCAGTGTGCACCCCTAAGTGCTATTAACCATGAACAATGACATTTAATTCAGGATTTTTTTTTTTGTTAAGAAAGGCGGAGAAAAAGAAAAAAAAAAAAAAAAAAAAAAAAAAACTGTCTTAATTACTCGCGTATTGCTTCCGTCTTCAAACCTAATTTGCAGCGGCTCGGCTGGTATTAAAATTCAAACAGGTAGCGACGACACATTTGCACATGAAACAAAGATAACAGCAAAGTCTGCAATCACAGCAAATAATTACAATCGCACTGTAACTTTTATTGTCTCCAGCACCGGGGGAACGGCACCTCGGATCAAAAAATAAGCACGGGTGCACGCAACATCCTGCGGGGAAGAGGAACGCACGGCTGTAATTTCGCTCGCAATTATCATAAATTACACAGCGAAAATAAAACAAATGTAAAAAAGTAAAGCCGGGTGCACTCGCGGCCTCTCATCAGTTTCGATCCTTCGCTAGGTAATTATGAGGACGGAAGAAAAAAAAATAAACGAGAGAGAAAGTAGAGATATCAGCTGACAGGAAAAGCTTGGGAGAAAATCCGATCCTCTGTTTAACTTCAACCTAAGAAACTTCAGATTAACTTCAGGAGAGGAAGAAGGTATTGTTACTGCTCATTCTTTTTACAAGCTTTTACAAGCATTCCGGCCCCGTTTCAGCGACCCGGCTACCGTGCTTCTTTGTCACTGATACAATGAGAGAGAAAAAGCAGAGAGCTCAGTTTCAGGATTTCAATAATAATAATTTAGAACTTTCGGACCAACAGGATTCATCTTGCAGCTGGCTAAATGACATGTTTCGCAACTTAGTACCAGGAATTTTTTTTAAGGAAAGTTTAGTTCTGAACTGAAAGAAAAGAAAGAGAGGGAGGCAACACTAAAAACAACATTTCTTTCTGTAAGATTTCTGCCAATTGTAATTGAGATCTGTACTTCTCCTCAATCTTCTAGGAGAAAATAAATGAAAACACAATAATACAACAAACGCGCGCACACATACACACAATAAAACGAAACCTAATTCCTTACAGCGTTTGTAATTACCCACATCGCTCCTGGTTGAAATGTCCCTTGCAGACTTTAGAACAGAGGGTCATTAACCACTTGAACACCCGACACCTGTTGGTTTTCTGAAGACTTCTGACACCTACTTGTTGAGGAATTGCTCCAGGCCTTGCCGCCGCTCCTCGATGAACGAGTCGTCGAAAATGCCGTCGTCGCCACGGAACGGGAGCTGCCTGAACAGAGCTTTCCCTGGCAGAGGAGGAACGACCACCTGAAAACAAAATGTTTGTGAATTTGTAAATCGAAAATACTACATGGACCCGTGCAATTATCTATTCGCAAAAACAGGCTGTGATTTATTACAGGTAATTATTTCCGTTAAAGATTAATCCTTAAACGATTAATTGCCATTACGATTTTACCTGATTGAGAATGTACTAGTTTGTTTTATTAATGTATTAATGTATTAATACCTCACAGGAGGGTGAACTTTTCAACATTTAAAGGAGGAAAATATTGATACTGTAGAAACAGCCAATCAGAGTTTAAGCTTGTCAGGTTGTGCAAAGCGGTATTGCCAGATTGGGTGGGTTTACTGGTACCTGGGATACTTTTTTAAAATACGTTTTTGGCCAAAAGAAAAAAAATGTTAAGGAAAGAAGTTATGTGCATAAATAGTTTAGATGTACAGTACGAGTACGATAGTAGTGATGTACTGCATGTTGTAATATCATTAGTGAAACAGCATCCTGCATCGTATCTGTCACACCAGGTCTTGATTTTCTTATTCTACATGAAGCGTTGCATTTCTTCTGGACCTCACCTTGCTTTCTCGCTCCAGCTCTCCTCTGAGCCACTCAAAGTCACTGTATCTCCTCCTCACGGACGACTCCTTCAGCTTAAAGATGGGGAGGTTAGTCTAAAAAAACAAACAAACAAAAAAAACAGGCACGTACAATTCTTATAAGTGACGCACAGAAACAAAAACAGGTGGAGTGAAGGCAAAACTGACGATTCGGTTTATTCTTATCTGTCCATTCTAAACCTTGTGGTATTCAAGCTAGAAAAGATGCTACAAGGTGAAGAGAGGAAGGCATACACAAGCTCTAATCAATCAGCGCAAGAAATGAATATTACTGCAAAGAATGGGTGAACGTCTCGATTGGGAAATGTCTTGAGCGTTCGCATTTGGGATGGAGGGATGAAGAGAGAAAGAAAATCTTATGCGAGGCCCTAATTGAGAACAGAAAGGGGAATCGTTTCCCTTATTATGCACTGGTCCTTCATCATCCCATCCTCGTCTGTCCATGGCTCTCTGAATGATATAATAAGTCAGTCCTCACCCTTGAGTGAGCCTCTTCAGCTTTGTTCACAATGAACAACATCGATGAAACACAGCCATCATGTTTTCCTCGAACCCTTCTCCGGCTTTTACCAGCCTCAGCCTATTTTTAATGTTCTTCCTTCTTTCTGCCGAATCGCGCCTGCACGTGCTGCGCTTTTCTTTTTCATCCCTGGCAAGTGACTCTCAAAATCCTCAAGAAATCTTATTTAACATTCAGTTGAATAATGTTTATTTTATAATTAATAAATAAATATTAAACTAACATTTAAGGCAAAAACCAACAACGTTTTATACGCCTGAACATTTTGGTGCATTTTTAGAGCTGAAAGGTGAGATTTCATGTACAAACAAACCTGTCAACCCTGACCACACAGGCTTCTTTAAAGGTTCTATACTGTATGTTGATATTTCTTTAACAAGTTAACATACATCTCAGAGCTCCCCTAAAATGTGTGTTAATGACTCAGCTAAAATACCTCTCAGATAATGCTTTTTTTAATACCTCAAATTCCTCCTGGAAAATGCGCTTTTGCTGTGTTTGTATTAAATGAGATTCTGCTGAGTCACACCCTCTAAGAGTAGATCTGAACTGAGCAAAAAACCAGCGAATGCGCATCTTCTTATATGAGGTCATAGTAGGGGGAAAATCTAATTGTCTTTTCAAAATTCTGGCCAATGCCAATACAATTGCCTGTACGTGAACACTGGAGACGCATCTGCAGACGGTCTAAACGTGAAAACTGAAAAGTAAAAATGTATTCACCATACATCCCCTTTAATCTCCAATGTCTCATGCATCTCATGCTCATACAAGACTGATACGATATCATGATACCTACCTAGGTGTCGATTCGATTTGTATTGCGATTTTGTAAGTATCATGTTTTTATAAATATTAAAACATTTTTATTTCAAATTGTTAGATAATGTTAAAATTATAAACAAACTCAGCAAAGTATCTGCTCCAACCACACCGGATTCCATTGTGTGCCAACACATGAAGAGTTTTAAAGAAACTGTAGGTTTATACAACATTTTACCTCCTCAAATCTCATAAAAATTAAGAATGAATAAAAAAATGTATAAATTTTGTGCTCAGTGTGGTGATACATGAAATTCCTCACGAAAGAATCGCAATACTTAATCGAATCATGTCCCCCCCCATCTCTAATGTCTTTTTTTTTTCTTTTTTCCACACAACCAGTGAAGAAGAAAAAAATCATATCTGTATTAGTATTCGATACAGATAACGACTTTGCATTCAGTTCCATCCATACTCAGCAAGACAGACGTGTCTTTCCAGGCTCTTCAGGGTCTGCCTGGCCTCGTCGCTGCCTTAATGATCTCAATCAAACCCGAGTTGAACCAAACAAAACAGCAAAACAAAGGAACAAAGGCCTTGATTAGTGCTAGAACTGTTACGCACACCGACCAGAGCCTGACGTCTAATGTTAACCGCTTGAGTGGAGTTTCTGTGCAGCGTATGACTTATACGTTTACTCGTTTCTTCGTTATTTAAATAACTATTAAATACATATAGTACTGTGCAAAAGTCATAAGCACCGTGTTATCCGAAGTACAAATTATATTATATGCTACGTTACATATATTTATCGGGTCTGCATCATTTTGTACAAAACCATTCACCATTTCTATTTTCATAAAATACCTTAAAAATGTATATTAATAATAATAAAAAAATAAAATAAAAAAAATATTTGCATGATGGTAAAGAAAGCAACATATTACATGACGGAACAGTTTTCTGATGCAGGGGCGGGGGCTAATGTAGGTTTTCTTGGTTTTGCATGAAAATGGAAAGGATCAAGTGTGACAAAGTCACCAGACAAACTCATTTTCCAGCACGCTCAGTAAAACCTAACAGCTGTTTTACTTGAACAAATCTGTTTCCAACACTAGATTGGACAGATTATTTTCAAGCAAATCATTTTCATACCAAATGTTGACTGTATTTATTTTATTACTCTTTAGTGCTCTTTATAGAAGATTTATTTTTAAGGTATGTTTGGAAATAGTGAGTGGTTATGTACATAATAATACATACATGATAAACAGATATTACAAAAAATTGTGCTAAAGATAAGACTTTTGCACAGTACTTATAAAAACAATATGAACCAAAAGACGTTTTGCATTTGAAAGCAGATTTTTACAAATTGCAAACCAAGTTAGCAAGTAGATAAAGAAGGATGTTGGACGGTCTCTTTGTGTGTGTGTTTGTGTGTCCATGTGTGTGTAATTATGTGAGTATAAAAATAAGACCTGTTGCATGCCAGGAAGCTGTGCCGTATCTAAAAAAAACAAAAAACAAAAAAATCAGACCAGGAGACCTACAGTAACGCACATGAGCTCCCAGGTGACATCAGGACTGAACTGAGAAGTAAATTATAATCGAGCATTTTCAAAAATAATTATGATGCTGATTAACATAAAGGCATATGTAATGTTTTGTGGCGATGGGCTCGGTTTGCAAATGTTTCTGAACTTTGATGTTAAAATTATTTAAAAAATTTATAAAATAGAGAAAGTGGACTGACTATTAAAAAAAAGGCAAATAAAATGTCCAAAGTGAAACTTGATCATTTAGCTCAGGCAGAACTGAGACAGAAATGAAAATGGAGGAGATGATCCATTACACATCAACCCAAAATAGCTGATTGTGTGACAGACGGATTAAAAGCGCTTCTTCTTCTTCTCCTTCTTTCAGTCACTCATCGGCGATGTTAAAAGCCTCCACATGGCTTATGCCGATCTGAAAAAAGGGGTAGAGGGGTAGTAGAGGGTTAGGTGGGTCTCCCTCCCTTTTTTTTCTTTTTTTAGATGCATGTGTGTGCTAAGGGGACAATGGTGTGTCCTCATTAGGAAGACAAGAGAGAGGGGAGCGGGAAAAAAGAGAGAGAGGAACCCAAAAAAAAAAAAAGAAAAACCACCCTGCGCTGAAAGGTCACCGCGCTCACTGTAAGGGTTCTGTAGCAGCTATGCATTAGCTTTTAGCGGGCCGCGTCGAGTCAAGTTTAAGAGCACGCATTTCAGCTCGCGGTCTCTTTTTTCAAAATAAAAGTAGCACAAAAATGGATGCACAATGCCATCTCATCGCATCATATCTCCAAAGAGATGAGGAGAGGGACAATAAGAGCACTCGCACTTGATGCTCACAACCCCCCCTCTCTCTCTCTGCGCGCTCAAAATCCAGTCTCCTCTCACACAGAGCTCTCACAAACATATACACACACACACACACACACCCCAGCTCTGGCAAAAAGCTGCTCGCTCGCTTTGTTCCCATAGCATCAACTCCCACTTTTGATACTGTCATCTCAAGTAGGATATGGTAGCCTTGATACAATATGGCCCCCATTACCATTAAAATAGTTGTCGGGGAGGATGCTGTAGACTTTGGATTACACTTGACTGGGACTGACAGCCTAGGCAAGCAAGCCATTTTTTATTAATGGCCAAGAGGACGGGAAAGAGAGAGAGGGGTTTGGAAATGGAGGAGAGAATGAAAGAGGGATGAAGAGGTGGAGGTGAAAGGAAGGGTGAGAGAAAGAAGGGTTCGGGGGTGGCTGATGATGGGGGTGTATTCTCCTGTCTGTAAACAAAGTCCTCTCCCATGCTTCCCCCCCACCCCCCTTTCTCTTGAGCGGAGCCATGTTGAACGCCGGACTGGGTTTTTTTTTTTTTCCCTCTT
This sequence comes from Clarias laeviceps, assembly GCA_030014305.1. Classification (NCBI taxonomy): domain Eukaryota; kingdom Metazoa; phylum Chordata; class Actinopteri; order Siluriformes; family Clariidae; genus Clarias; species Clarias laeviceps. Next base: position 29,500,523 of record JAQMYJ010000012.1, on the reverse strand, counting down.
TCCCTCAATCTGTAAGTAAACATGTGAGAGGGAGAAAGAGAGTAAAATATCCTCACGACAACATGTTCTTTAACTTCTGGGTCACGCTTCAGAGTAAGGGTGCTTGAGTCTTATTAGAGATTTGAGCGTACTGTTATGATGGCAATAATGGACTGGAAGTTCACGAAGAAGTTCACACAGATGTCAGATCTACAAGCTCCGGCTGGAGATCTCGCTCTTAAACTGATCTCGCAGGGAATTGTGCGAACGTTGCTCTCTGAACACCAACAACCTTTTCTATCTTTTTGATTTATCTCAAATCCAGCAAATCTAAAAAGATGTGTGGAGGGGGATGATAGGGGGGTGTCGGAGTCCTCCAGTAGGGGGTAAGTTTGGAGAAGGGGGTTCAAATGGGCACCACTCATTCACTCCACGCCTCTCTCAATGAGCGGATTAAGAAGGCAGGGGCTCATGCACTTTCACACACGCATTCATGTTCACACGCCGCCATCATCATCATCATCATATCTGAGAAACAGAAAACAGCAACAAAAAAAAAAAAAACAATTAACGCTCAAGTTGCTGTTAACTTCACCGATCACGCTCACCTTTTCATGTACTTCAAAAAAAAGTAAGGAAAAGGAAAAATTTTTAAAAACGTCAGCTCTGCTGTCGCTCTGAAACGGAGCGAGGGAGCGACGGATGAGCGGGGCACTCCCTCATGCAAAGCAGGGTCAACGCAGGCTCCCTGGCACACAATAATGCTGATTACACGCATATGCTAATTATTACACGCTAATCAAGTACAGTAGCTTTAGATTCGGGCTAATGGCTGCCAACGTGTCGCACTGTAGGTAGAGGAAAGCTATAAATACTATAGGAAAGCCAGCCCGCCAGCCCGCCGTACGTCCGTCGCCGAACACAAGCGCGTCTGTCAGAACTCATCAGCTACGGCGGAACGACTGTGCACGTCCTCAGATGAGAGAGTCGTCTCATTGTGCGAGCGCTTTACATTCTGAAATACGGACCGCATCAAGAACGAAATTACTTCTTGTTCTTGCGCGGGCTTCGTTGGTACACGACAATACTTAATCAAAATTTCTAAGAAGCTACCTGTTTCCTCATCAAGTGGTTTCAGTAAACACCTCTCTCTCTGTCTTTCTCTAGGAAGGCCGGCGACATCTGACCAGGTGAAACACTGAGCCATGTTAAAAAGTTACTGTATGAATTTCTGTTTGCAGTTCGACGGAGGGGGTGTAAAAAAATAAAAAATAAAAAATAAAAAACACAGAAAACTTCTGGATAATTTGCTCAACAATTTAAGCTGTGGCCTGTGGAGACACATCCAGGCATTAACCTGGATTGTACCTCGACAGATTACACAAAAATAAACTTTGCCACACGTTACCTCGAATGTATTTTTAATCAGAAACCCTTTATTATGATAAAATTTTTATGAAGGATCAGTTATTCTAAAGCAGGAGCGAATCGCTTATATGAAACCCTGAAACTTTCTTAGCCCTAATAAAAATCAATTGTTGGTGGATTAAATTCATTAAATCGATGAGTCATTTTTCGATTCAGAATTGATTCACACTTTTTAAATATATTAGGTGAATGAGCAGAAACGTTAAATGGTCTAAAATGTAAGAATTATTAAAAAAAATATATACACTACAGCTTTTGCAGAGAATACAAATCTTGGTCAAAATAAGTTGCCGATTCACTCGAAAGAAGCCCCAAATATTCTGTAATAACTCTCGCTAGGACGAAGGAATCTGAACCATACAACTTACAATGTGCTCCTCAGTAAATGGAGCTACGAATACGCCAGGATGCCCCCGGATCAGACCCATAAGGCCAGACATCCTTTGTGTAGTTTAATGCCGTACCCCTTCACTTAGTCACTCGACTTCTCATCAGCATTGTGGTCTACAGTAATGAGCAGTGCATTTTCATAGTGCGAACCTACTGGGTGACCAGTTCGTTTAAGTGATGTCCGAGAAAATTTAGAAAGAAATATGGTGTTTATGACTGTGCAGATTTGAAGGAAAACATTCAACATGAAATTTGTGTTATTCCGCCCCCTGATATCCTTGTCGATACGATCGGGAACCGCGTTGAAATGTGTCTGGCAGAAAACAGAGATCACTTTCTGCATGACATGTTATGCAACCAATTACACATCCGTCAAGGTATGGAGTGCATTTTGTTGGTTCAGATTGCTTCATCATGGGGAGAGTTATTACAGAATATTTGGGGCCTCTTTCGAGTGAATTACCGTGTAGTTCCCTGAAAAGCGTAGTGCTAATTTAATGAAGAAAATCTATTTACTCAATGCATCATTACTATTATATATAAAAATTGCACTATAATAACTTTTGTATATTTTGTAATTTAATTGAATAATTTATTCTGGAGTTATAAAAATTTGAGTAGTGCATGTTTTACAATATAGTAAGTCCCTGACCAACGAACAGGTTCTGTCCCGGGAGCACGTTCATAAGACTGACTTGTTCATAAGTCGGACAAAGTAAGTCTTATACACCTTTGACACAAATATATAATGTAAAGCATAAAAAAAAAAAAAAAACAGGTTTGATGTTTTGGTTCCGCACTATACTCTTGCAAGAGCCGGCGGGGTCAGCTGACCTGGTTTTAAGGGAGCTTGAGGAAACGTTGAGAGGAAGTCCGTTCGTAACTCACATGTTTGTAAGTCGGGGACTTTTTGTAGTATTAGTTTTAGTATCAAAAAATATTCAATATTGTTTTTGTTTTTTTTTGAACGTGAAATTCCTTGGTAGCAGCTCGGTAGTGTGTCCCGAAAGGTGGAATTGTAACTGACATTCCCTGCACAGGGAGTAGGGGGCACACTTTAAAATGTACAAAATACTGTGGAATAGAACGCAATCTCTCATTTTGTGATGTTGGCACATCCTCTTCTTCATCTTTTGAGTTTATGTGTGGTTGGTGCATTACTGCCATCAACTGGACTGGAGTGTGAAGCAGAAGAAGGTTAAGAACTGTGGTGAGAATGGTGCACTTCTCTGAGAGCAGTTCTGAACTCTAAGAATTCACAGACTATATTGACAGCGCTCGCTGCTCGAAACACAACAGAATTGTGCGAAAAACAAACAAAAAAATCCTGTGGGCGGGAGATTCTGCAGGCTAAAACACCCCATTGATAAGAAGAATGACCTGATTATTGTGAGCTGTCAGGAAAGATAAAGCAACCCCAACGATCACTCCTTACAACTATGGTGAGCAGAAAAGTAACTCCGCATGCATGAAACATTGAAGCCTGAGGTGGATGAGACATCATAACAGAGACCAGAACAGATTCCACTCCTGTCAGCCAAGAACAGGAACCGTAAGCTACTACGGGTGCAGGCTCACAACTTGACTAGCAAATAATCACCTGGTCTTTTTACAGTCTTTAAACAGTCAGTACTTTTCAGTTTCAGTAACCTCAGTATCACTAACTACCAAATGGCAATCTATAGTGCTAGATAACCTGTGCATGGGGTTACTCAGGGTCACTCGGGGTTACTCAGGGTCACTCAGGGTTACCCCTGACACGTCTGGTTACCAGTAACACATCTGGTACCAATTTATCCATTCTACATTCTACATTCTAGTGAACAGATCACAATATTTATTTTTGCTGCACTGTTGCCATTTGAAATTATTATTAGCAAATGAAATTTCACCCTGGATATTGCACTTCTTCCTCACTGCTTCACTGTATCTGTTCTCTGTTATATAAAATCCTAATACTTCAAGTGTATTATTCCTTCTTTTCCTTTGAGCTTTGTGTCAAAACACACACATACACACACCTACATGAAAGTGAATATTATAGCAGCTCTTATATTTATATTTTATAAAATGCACTACTTATATTTTGTAGTGCACTTTATGTTGTCTCTTTTGTATAGGACTTAGATCTGTCTTATCTCAGCTAGTCAGCTAATTAGGTTTCTTAGTTAGCTAGTTAAGTTTTGTTAATTTACGTTGTTCATTTATTTTGTATGTAACACCTTGGTCCTGGAGGAATGTTGTTTCGTTTCACTGTGTACTGAACAGTATATGGTTGAAATGACAATAAAAGCCTACTTGACTTAACTTGACTATTAAAATATTACAAGATGCAAGTTTCATTTTCATATTATAAGATGCAAGTTTCATTTTCATACCATCACTGAAAGAACCCATGCTATAGAACTATTTCGAATTCTTCTTCCTACTTGGTCTCAATTTAATCAACAAACGCTAAAGGCCGTGGTTCCCGACGACCAAGTCCCTAACTTCCATGGTTCACTGGGACAAAATGACTAACAACCTGTAATAATGAATGCAATAATGCAAAAATTTTAACGCAGTCAAAGTTGGAAACAGCAGTAAGTTGGGGAGACTGCAAGCTCTTAATGACATTCTTGTGTGTCGGAAAAAAATGCTTGAATAAAAGGTTAAAAGAATAATGATTATAGAAATTCTTATTATATACTGGCAAGTTAACCTGTAAATAATAAGAATTAATCAACTAACCAGAAAATAATTGACATGTGAATAACAATAAAGATTAGATTAATTGATTCAACAAAAAAATTAAAACTGACAGATTAATCAGAAAAACAAACAGCTCTCCAGCTCCTAATTCGTACAGTTAAAGTTTCCGAGTTGCAATTTTTGTGGCATCACTTCATACTGTGCATGTGCTCATACAGAAACCAAAAACAAGAAATAATAACCATGATTTAAGTTTTTTTTTGTTGTTGTCTGTTTTATTAGCTGTCAGAATCACCAGTCACCTCCAGATACAATATCATGATGCCCAGGTACCCATTCGATTTATACTGCGATTCTGTCAGTATCACAATTGTATAAATCCTGTCTCAATATTAAATGTTTTTCTAATTTTGTATAGTCTTATAGTTTTTAAGACTATAAACCTTCAAAGCAACTTCTCAACAGCTTCACAACTCAACTGAAAATAAGTAACTGAATGTAGCCCTTTTCTAATAGCATTAGTTTTATGACTTAAAAACCAAGTGCAGCATTTAAACAATACAAACTAACCTCAAATACAAGAGTTTAACATTTAACTTCAAATTCAAATAAACAACAGCTACATTGTTATTTCTAAACAAACGTAGCAAATAATTCACTACCACTTGGGATGTCAATGTGGGAATAGTTTAGAGCGCCACCTGTAGGATTATAAGGAAACAGTGACATTTTACCGCCTTAAATGCTTCCAAAGGCTCAAAACTCAACACACACACTGCTTCTAACTCGTACGACTGTCGAGATCATTTTGTGCCCCCAGTGTTTTGAGACTGGTTTAAGTGTGTGTAATGAGTGGGTTTCAAGACTAATTTGCTCATAGAGTTTGGAGAGAAAGGTTAATCAGGGGCTTTTACTTAAATGTACACGACTTTCACATTTCTGTTGCACCACTCAGAAGACTGCGATTGTCGATCGGTGGATACTTGAATTGCCACACAAAGGAATCATGATTTGTAATTGCATTCCCCTGCCGCACCTCCTACTGTTTTTATTAAAAAACGGTAAATAATTAACTTTTTGAGAAATTAATCAAATAACCACCATCCAACAGCTCTTTAAAACTATTTTTATAGACGGGCTCGCTGAAATATTCTGAGTTTCTAGTTGTTATGAGTCCTGTGAGAATATTGCCTTTATTGAGACATTTATTGAGACATTTATTGAGACAAAGTTGCAACTTGTATTTCCCTGTCTCTATCAACAGCGATAGCTACATAAAATACCCCCACACCCTGTAATTTCACCTTGGAGAAGTCTTCTAGTTCCTTCCATGTTAACAGCATGAGTTCATAGCAGTGTGCCTGCTCACACTGAACAGTCCTTTTTCTCCACTCTTAAATGGCATTACAGCAACAGGTTAGATCTAAAACACTTATCATACTAATCCCCATTTTGCTGTTTAAAATAGCCCAATAATTGCTTAATTTTTCAGTTGTCTCTCAAATGGCCAATCAAATAAACCAATGCAATTGTGAAGATGTAAAATACACGAGATGACAGAAACATCAGCATGCCGTCACTAGTCTGGGATTATTACCAAGCCTCTTTAAAAGATTTGCAATATGCAAAGTTTTTGTTTTAATGTTTGATTTAACACAACAAAATTTGTTGCCACTTAGGAGCAATGTAGTGTGAATAATTTGAGTATGAAAAGTTGGATGATCCTACACCCACCCATCAACCACCTACAGTTAGTTTTACCACAGTAGAAGTGCTCAAAAAAGATCCAACCTTATTCTGCAGGCTAAAACCATTACCACAAAACTAACAACAAAAAGAGTAATAAAGAGCGGTTCCCAGATCTGGCCGCCCGGGTTTAACTTACTGCTCCATGTATGCAAGCTGCCAATGAGCGACTATTCAGCACAGCAGCGTTTCAGTGTGTGTGAGACCCCCTTGATGTTAGTTAAGGAATGGAAAATTTTTGCTGTTTATTCACGCGTAGGCTATACTCTTGGTTTCAGTTTGATTATAATCTACATGAAATAATAAAAGAATGGAATATGTGGCATATGTTGCCTTCCAATAAATAAAAGTTTAAATGTATGATAATTTTTCAGATATTAATTATATTTGTGCATTGCTGTTTAGAGTAGTTATTTTTTTACCAGTCACTTCCCGATTTAATATTATAACGATACCCAAGTGCCAATTCTATTAAAATTGTGATTCTGTAAGTAGAACGATCTTATAAATATCCCGATCCGATATAACATTTCCCCAAATTTTGTTACAATTTTAAACCTTTAAAAACGTTTCATGACTAATTAAATGTTGCCCATTATTCACAACATTTATTTTCTCCTTTAAAAACCAAAGGCAGTATTTTAACAACACAAAATACAATACAATATTTCAAATACAACAGTTTGAAAGTTAAATTTAACTAAGCAGCACGTTTTCTCTGCCATCCACCATAATTATTATTTTTAAACAAATTTAGCAAATAATTCACTCCTATAACATTGTTGTTGGACTTTTGGCTGCTCCTGGCAAGAGATTGATTGCCACAGCGGATCAACTGATCCGCACATACAAGCTTGGCAGGGGTTTTACGCCTGATGCAACCCTCCCATTTTATCTGGGCTCGGGACCGGATGGCTGGGGTTTGGGCACTGGAACCCAGGCCTTCCGCATGGCAGGTGAAACACCTAGCACTGAGCCACCAGTTCCATAATTCACTCATACCACACCCTCGAGTGGACTAATGTAGGATTATAAAGAAACGGTGACGTTTTATCTCCTCAAACGCCTCCAAAGTCTCAAAACTCAACTTGACAGGGAGCGCGCGAGTTGTGTGGCTGCAAGCACACGGGCAGCTTCTAATGCAACTTCTAATGATTTTCAACTAATCTGCACTCGCTGTCTTTTGAGGCTTGCGTAAGCGTGTGAAAAGAGTGGGTTTAAGACTCATAGAGTTTGGAAAAAAAGGAAGAACAGAAGGTTTTAACACAATTTCTGATAACATAATGCCATAAAAATGTGTTTCTGTTGCGCTTCTGCAATTGTTTGCAGAATCGTTTACATCGGAGGTTGATCTTCCAATCACCAGTCACAGCCAATCAAACTGTAAACCAGGCAATTCTGGTCACTGGCTGATGGACCGGTAAATCTACTTTAAATGTAAAATTGTTTTTAAAAATCTATTTTGGAGTGCGGCAATAGTCATATCAATGTCTGTGGGCTAGCTTGTTGCTTACGCTACTTGCCTAAAACATTACAAATGTTGGGGGAATATATTATAGAAGAATAAAAGCAGATACTGGTCTGTAACTGTAAAAATGTGTTTAAATCAGCTTGCTATGAGATTCGCTGGACATTTCACACACTTTTGTTGAGGTCGCCAATGTTGTTTTCATCTCCTTCACTTGTCGAAATTGATGATGTGGGACATGACATTATTATAACTCTCTTATGCTACAATTAATCTCTTGTTTATATTTTTGAAAATCTTGTTTATCTAACACGTTCCGGCATGAATGTGATGTCACAAGATGACATATATGTGACGTCATGCGGAAACTTTCTAAATATGCGTCAACTAACTGAATACTTTCCCCTGAATACGGAGACAGAGAGCGATAGCATGTCAACAATAAGGAAACTAACGCAGAAACTTCCTCGTTTATTATTTGATTTGCTTTAGAAATTCAGAACCGGGTTTATGGTTGTGTTATTTATTAAAAGTTATTTTCATAAATAAACGTGTTGTCATGACAAACCTTGGTTATAGAACTAAAAACACCCGCATCACGGCAGTAAGAGCAGCACCGAGCTAACATGCTAACCAGGTCGGTTGCGCACCTTCAGTCTGATCTCGTATGTCGTGAATCTGCCCCGTCCGACTCCCACCGTCTCCGGATTGCTCACGTCGATCTCTAGGAAGTTGCTCGGAGGTCCGTACGCATCGCTAAGGTTCTGTGGCTTGGAGTAGAGCCTCCGTGTGTCCGCTATGGTATCCGCCATCATCTGTCTCCCCCTGCTAACACCTTCAGCCTGGCACTTCCGCTCAGCTGAGGCGCAGATGACGCCAGGACTCAGGCCGCATTACAAATCACTCCATCCTGCCTGCACAAGAGCACTACGCAGAACTGGAACTCATAGGTATATCTAGTGCACTAGAGTTCCGACCTCAACATGTTTGCTATAAAACGTAAACACTACCAGTTCCATTGATTTCTACAAAACATAAAGTCATTTATCAAGAAAAAAAACAAGACACAGATATAATTCAAGACACAGTCATTCCATAAATGTGTTTATGTTTATTTAGTATAATAAAAACAACAATAATAAAACTTTTATTTCGTATAAAGTTGTACTATTTTGAAAAAATAAACCATTAAAAAAAAAAAAACATGGCGGCGCCCATAATAGCAAGGAGCAGTCTGAGTTATTTTAAAGATAAATGTATTTCTAAAGGCATTTGTGAGCTAGTAACAGGTAAGCACAATTATAATAAAATAAATTCTTTTTGAAGTCTTTAAATGAGATACTGAACGGATATAAACGGTCAACCACATACTCTTATTGAGGAACATTTCCTGAAACCTCAGTCTGTGAGTAGGGATGTGAGAAATAATAATAATAATAATAATAATAGTAATGATAGTAATATTAGTTCTCAGTCAGCTATTTCTTTATGCCAAAAGAAAGTTATTGGGGGAAAAACTTTAAAATTTTATCTAATATTATTTGACCATGTACTAAAAATATAATTATCATAATTTATAGTATTTATTCCTATTAATAATACAAATAAAACTTTTATTTAAAAAAAATCTTTAAAAAAAAACCTAGTGGACCAAACATTGTTATGAACATAAAATGAAGCATGAAGTGCTCCAAAATCTCCTGGTAGACAGCTGCGTTGACTCTGGACTTAATGAAGCACAGTGGACCAACA
>JAQMYJ010000012.1:29475408-29486323 GCA_030014305.1 Clarias laeviceps | reverse complement strand
TTTTTATTGCAACAAGTTTTTTTCAGTTCATGTAATTCAACCTGCTATTTTGCTTTGAGGAATTTTGGCACTAATATGCTTCCATATTCCCAAGAGAGAGTGCAATGTAAGAAGTGTTTTTAAAACATTTTTTTAAGTTCTACAAGGTTATTATTGCTACTTATAGTGACAGGATTATAGTGGTCCCCAAACAAATCAGCGCCTGGTGGTCAGGATGGTTGAAACATTATGATTTATAATTAAGCACCAGGGTTGACCCAGTCAGTTCCAAGTTACTCTATCTGGTATCTTCTTCCAGGTTGCTGGACTTCTAAGAAACCCAGATACCTGTCGACTAGCCCCGGTTGCGCCGGACATGTTGGGCCCATCGCTCGCTATGACCAACTGGTGCGCTCTGGGCTGCTCGTTGAAGACGGTCTACAGAAGGCTGCACTTTGGCAGCTTGAGAAGCTGCATGGCGAGATGGAAAGATATTCCAACCTTCCTCTATCTTGTCCAAAGAGCGAAGAGAACAGGACGGACGGTAGTGCCATACCGTCAAGAATTTTCAAACTAGAGCATAGAGTTAAGCCTGAGGAAGGAGTAAAGGATGGTGCTTTAAAGAATGAAGACGAAAAAGTAGAGGAATGTCACAGTGACAAGGTATGTGTTCTGAATGGAAAAGACATGAGCGTAAGTATGTGCATATTCAGTCTAACTTTATTATTCACCCTTTACAGGATTTACGACATACTCAACTGTGTAACTGTGTGTGTGTGTGTAAATGTGATAGAAAGACAGGGAGGACAGAGAGGTGTGTGATGTTCTAGTAGATGAATTGATTTTTGTATTTCATGAACGTTAACAGGTCGAGCGGTCCTGCAAGGTGCGAGGTTCTTTCAGCAGCATAATGTTTTCTATTATCTTTAATAATTGTCACCTACTCTTTAGAAATCAGTCACGCACACCCAAAATACATATTTATCTCCTGGAAGATGAGACTGTACGCCTGTACGCTTTTTCATGACATCAAAATAATTTATGCCTGTCTGCTCCAAAATATCAGGAGTTATCAGGTGCTGTTCAATTAGTACTCCGTGCCTGTTTGTGGAGCCGCGCGGAGAGTCAGGCGGGTCACTTCTTTCTTCACAGAGTAATTAAATCATGGATTAGCATGAAGAATTTGGGCTGCAGCTAGTATTCGAGGAGGGGAATGAGCTAACCGTTTTGTTCAGGTATAAATAAAAGAGCTTGAATTCTATAATGCAGTCACTAGATATGAACTTGGCAAACTTGGTCATTTTGCTGATTTCATTTTAATACTTAGAAATTATACAAAATAATCCCTTTTTTCGGCTATTTGTCACAGTCTACAAATCTGTGAATCTTTAGCCATTTTTGTCAATTAACATAGAACTGCCATTTTGATCTAGGTCCATAATAAATACCCTAGCCTGGGATATTCTGATCAAATATTCCAGCACTGTTGGCTTGCACCTCCAGTGTTTGGCGTTAAAATATTGCCTCTGGTCTGTGTATGTGTGGCAGTTTTCATGTTGGTTGCAGGGTTTCCGCTAGGTATCAGAAAATGGTTCTTCCCACAGTACAAAGGCAGGTATTGTAGGCTGATTTGGCATTTTCAGTACGATTGGGTGTGTGAGCGTGTGCTTGCGCCTCATGTCCTTAGTTCCCTGGAAGAGGTTCCATCCCCCCAACACAACACCTCCCACCCAACGGCAGAGCATGTTTTCAGAGCCTTTACTTTGAAGAATATTCAAAAAATCTTTTATTAATAAAAAATATATATTGTATATATTTTATTGTTCATTTTAGATTCTTAAAAAATACAAAGCAAAAAGTCTGTGGGATGCATTATGGGGACGCCATGTGAACTTTGGGAGCACTGTTAAAAAAAAAAAATGCTTTCAGTCACTTCATCCTGGGAGTTCTAGAAGTCAGCAACAGGTCATATGGATGTTACCTACTTTGCCAGTACTTCAGTGTATGATAGTTGTGATGGTGGAGACCTTTTGTCTTTGTTTTAACAGACCTGTGGGTTTAGAAATCTTTAGAACAAATGACCTCCTAACTGACTGTCCGTGACTTCCTGTTTAACTCCCGTCCCTTCATTTATCAACATGAGAATGATTGCAAATACATAAATGAAATAATACCCAAGTGTGTCCACTGTTATAAAACATGCAGTTATAAAAAAAAAAAATAACATGCAGTTATAAAACATGCGGTTATAAAAATAGCCACAAGGCTGAAAATACCCAATAATTACGAAGCTTAAATCAACCGGAGCTGTAATGAACCTGATCGGAAAAGGACGCAAGTGTAATTTACCCCCCACGCATAGAGATGCAAAACATTTCTTCAAGGCTCGCAGGTATAGATTTGCAAAAGTTGGAAGCATTTGAGTCGAACCAAGTCTCCAGATATTAAATCACAAAGGCACATTTCTGCTATCAAACTGGACCTTGATCTTCATACAAAATAGAGTTTTGTCAAGTAGGTTTAGCATTAAAAATAAATGTGGTTTTAGGAAAGATAATTATCCTCACTGATACATATGATGAATATGATGAAGGATCTGTTAGAATGTGAGGATTTTTTTTTTCCTCCATAGGCTCTAGGAATATCGATCCTGGATACAAACAGATTATTCATGCATCATTCATAAAAGCATTTCTACAAGAAATCTGGCATTTGTGAAAATATTGTGAAAAGATACGTTCATATTCGAGTCATGTTCTTGAATGGATGCAAATTAATGCATGAGAAGGCTAACTAATCTAACCTTCAATTGATTGGCTTCATAGAAATCACTTTTTCTGCACTTTGATATCCGGATTACGCTGTTTGTTTGATATTAATAACGTTAACTGAATAAATATTAAATGCAAGGAAAATGCCTCCATAAATCCAAAGATGAGAGTCACAGAGATACTTTACCATCTTTTCTATAATTTGCTGTTAAATAATATATATTATATATTATATTTTATATATATAATATAATTTTTTGTTACATAATTAAGTCAAAATAACCTCCAGTTCTGCCACTGAGGAAGTTTTGCCTTTCAGTTGTCATTTCAGGTCTGTGAGCTTTGCCTTTTATGGAGTGTTGTGGGCGTTGCCAAATGCAGATCATTTGTGCAGTACGGTGCATGTGCTTGGCAATTTGTGAGCGACTGACGTTTGTCCACTTTCTAAACTTTAATTAATCCGTTGGAAATCTTTAGATCGGTTTGGTTTGCAACAATATTTGCACTATTTTGATACTTTAAAAGATTGATGAATGCATTCTGTTGTTCGGATACATGGGATCTTGGTTCCTCCTCCATGAAGAACCGGGGTCTACCAGGAGAGCAATGATGCAAAATATGCATTCAAATCTGTAGAAAAAGCTGACTGGGGAAAAAAAAAATAATACTAATTTTGCAACCTGTACGTCTTTTAAATAGAATTTTAAAATGAATGTGTTGTCTTTTAGGATTGTGCAAAGCCACCTCCCCCTCGGGGGTGCTACATTCATGGCGGTGTTGGTGAGTTCATTACAGCTTGAGCTGGCCTCTACATTTATAACAGCAACTGGTAAAGATTCACGTTAATGCACAGAACTTTGGTTAGCATTACCAGAAATCACGTGATTAGTTGTCTTATTGAAGTCACCGGTTTGGGAACAGCGTGTTAAGTTGTAACATACTGTTATACATCAATGCAACCTGATTTCTTTTTTTCAGGCACTGGAAAAACGGTGCTAATGGACATGTTTTACTCCAATGTAAAAAATCCCAGGAAAAAAAGACTTCATTTTAACGCCTTTATGTTAGACGTCCACAGAAGTAAGCTCTCTTATATTATACTTTACAGCTTCTGCTCTAAAGTAATTTGAATGTTTTTTTAAAGAGGCACAAGCATTGTAAGCAACTCTATTATATAAATGCTTTATTCATGTGTAATTCTCTAATCCTTTTAATTTACTTTCATGGAAAGTGACTGTAATCGTTTGGTTTCAGAGATCCACCGGCTGAAGCCGAGTCTGCCGAACTGTAGCTCGGGCGAACTGACAGCGTCCGACCCCGTCTTCTCTGTTGCTATGGAGATGGGTGCAGAAACCTGCCTCTTATGCCTGGATGAGTTTCAGGTGAGGAGGGTGGCAGGCTGAGGAGTCGCAGAAGGTGTTCAGGGCTGTGCGTGGGTGGAGGCGATCAACAGGTGTTTGGTGAATCAAGAACTAAAAAAACACAAAGCCAATTTGTTAGATCGTTAGCATGGAAATAACTACATTGAAATGCAAAATAAAGCATGCGTGCTGTATAATGTCGTGTCGCTACTAGTACTCGGCATAGTAATACTCTCCCATCAGAGTCATGTTTCTCTACAATTGTTCTTGCTCCTCTTTGGGTTTTTTTTTGTGAACACCAGTGAAATGATGCGCGACACTTTATTGTCATGATATCGCAGTGCATGAAAATGTAGAAGAGATTCACTTTGCACAAGAATTGCGCAAATTGAGACAAGTATTCTCAAGGACTCCAGGAAGCAAAAATGATTCCTTACTGAATTCAAAGTAGACATCTTTGTACATTTTGGAGCCATCTAGTGGAGTCCAGACCCTGAATACAGACACTGTACAGTACAAGCCAGTATGTCTATGTGACTTAATAAATATGATATTGCATTCATTTCTAACAGAGAGCACAAATGCAGTGATGCAGAGTAACATTGGAGATTTTGAATAAATGACCTTCAAAAGAAATGATGCTGTATATTAATGTACAAAATGATGTGTATTATTCCTTAAAGTATTTTCAAGAAACTCAGAACTGGAATCTTATCATTTCTATACACATGACTTCTTGTATTTGAAATCTTGCCATGTTTATACATGTTCAAACATGAACAAACACAACTCGAGTGTATCCGTCAGGCCTCGCTGCCCGTGCACATCCTGCACTTGTGGATCGTGGCGAACACCAACAGGGAACTCTCGTCCCCTGTGTTTTGTTTGGGATACATAAATTAGGAGCCTGATGGACCCTTACCAATCAGGAGCCGCGGCCACTTAGGCATGCAGATGAGGCATTGGGTTTCAGACGGCCCCTCTCGCTCCCTTAAGTGAAGGGGTAATGGAGAGCAGCCGTGGCGGGTCGCGCGCATCCTCGCCTCTTAAATGCTAATGAAATTTCTTCGTTCTCTTCATTAGTGCGGCGTCATTATCAGTAATTTGTAGTCTTCCCCTTTTTGTGCCCCATTCGCTGCCTTAATGAAGACAAGGTATTGAGAAAAGGGCCAAGAGATATATATGTAGAGAGAGAGAGAGACGGAAAGCGAGGACAAGAGAAAGAAAGCACAACCGCTTAAGGCATTGTCTCAGCCTTGGGGGCCGAAATTACTCATCGCCCAGCTTCGAGTAAGTAAAGGTTTAAGATCAAAAGAGCGTAATTTGGCACCCGTGTGCACCGCACAAAAGTGACTCGTTGCCGGCGTAATTAGATGCTCATTTGAATATTGGTGCCGTTGTTTTTGAGGTCGTCCTCAACGGCGCCGCGGCTTTTTTCTGCTCAAACGGGCAATCAATACCCCCTGACTGTGTGTGTGTATGTGTGTGTTGTGCATACACTTGTGCCATCCATGCCAAACAAAAAAAACAAATAAAGGACAGATGAAAAGGTCATAATTAAATGACTCCTTTGAAAAGGGCATGTGATCCAATTTAGGCAGCAGCACCTCATCTTTGTAGCACGCCCCCTCACACAGACACACTTGCTCAAAAGTACAGATGCTAATGGGGTTACATTGAGAGCCTAAGGTTTAATATGCAAAAGAAGAGAGCACTTCAGTACAAGAAAAACAACATATGCTGTGGGTATGGCTGTCTTAAGTGTCCCCTTTTACAAATAGCGTCCATCAATGTGCGAGGGCGATGGACTACACGACAAAAACATGTCTCCAGTCCTCCCAGGGGGTAGGGGCGGGGGGGTGGAAATAAGGCAGCTTAATAAAGCACCCATAAAAATGTACAGTAGGCCCTGGAAGAGAAACCTGAAGAATCTGTTATTTGACTGAAGGACAACTTAGAATGCACTTGCTATAGACTGCACTCAGGGACACGCGGACAAAATTATTGCTCATATCGACAGGATATTAAACACAAAGGCTTGCAGGAACGGAAAGACGAAAGATAGACAGGAAAGAGGGATGAAGAGCGAGCGAGAGAGGTGGAATATGAAAGGAAGAGGATCTCATTGTGGGTTATTGACTAAAGGGCTCCTTTTGTTCTCAGAGGGTCAGCAGCTCCTGTGTTTTTGCAGATGTGTGCGAGGCGACAGCTCGCTGCTGTGAAAAAGGCAACGTTTAAATGATAATAATGACAATGACGATGATGAGAATGATAATGAAAGAACCACTCGTACCCCCGCGCCACCGGGATTCAGGGACGGCCATGCCAGGCCCTTAAGAACACAATGGGAACGCATCTGTGTGTGTTTGTGTGTACATACGTGTGTATGTGTGGCCATCTGGCAGCCATTGTGCCGCTGATTTTGCCTCATATCGTGCTGTTTATTTATTTATTTATTTACTTACTTACTTATTTATGCATTCATTTATTTATCATTCCATTCTGTGGCTTTGTCCGGCCTGCTCTGACTTGATTAGCTCATCTGAGCCACCTCGAGACACTTGTCCTGATCACCGACAGAAAGCTGTGGCTCAGCGTGGCCATTTTGCCGTCAGGTGGAGAGGCTTTGTGTTTCTGTGTGGTGGTCAATGGACCTCGGCCAAGGCTCACAGTCTGAAACACCTGGTATTCATGCGTTCACATGTACACACACACACACACACACAGAGCATCACAATCGTGGTAATTAGCTCAAGGCAAAGGAGCGGCCTTTTGCTCATCCTCAGTCTTTCCACCTGGGACTGCTCCCATCGTCTCATAACACAAGACCATAAAATAAATAAATAAATAAATAACTGCTGCTCTGGATTTGCGCCAGAGGTTAGGGAAGCTCTTTTCTCACTCTAGAAGTGTAGAAAGGCAGTGTAAAGAAATATTCACTTGTATTCGATTATTTGTAAGATGCAGCTTTCTCTTGGTGTTGTTTGGTTAGGTGACTGACATCGCCAGTGCCATGATTCTCAAGCAGCTGTTTGAGGGATTGTTTTCATGTGGCGTGGTGCTGGTGGCCACCTCCAACCGTCCACCAGAAGGTAAGCCACTTTTTTATTTAAAGTGAGAGTGTAATATGATCCCTTTATCTCTGTATGGAGTTCGTCCAGATTCACCCAATTCCAGTCATCTCCCATAAACATATTCCAGTACGTGGACTCTTAACTGGCACTAGGTGTGGACCCCTGGGAACCATCATCATTTTCATTGAACGGGCAAATCTAACCAAAATATTTTGCTGACCTCTTTCTGAAATGTCAGTTACTCCATTTTATTATCAAGAGAACTGTTTTATAGAAGCAATTTCACACACATCGTAGCGGTTTGATCACCCGTGATTACCCATGATTGGCTGAATCACCCCATGACGTATGACATATGCTTATGTGATTTTGCTCAGTCATGCATAGTAAACGTATCCATATGTCGAGGGCTTCCCTTTAAGGAAGCAGAAAAAAATGACCCTTTTTGCCCAAATTTGCTAAAGATTTTATTCTACGGAGCCCCGGAAGTCACCTAGAGGAGAAAAAAAAAACAATCTGTGGCAACAGTTTTGTAATTTGTGCCCTCAGTTTAATAATCCCACAACCTCTTCCCACAACTGTTCCCTCAGTTTAACTATCCGTGCGCCCAGATTTTGTAATCTGAACCCACAAATTCTTAATTCCGTGCACACGCTTTCGCAATCCGTTCCCACAGGTTTGTACACAGACTCCTTTAAGAAGAACAGGAAGCGCCCCGCTACGTGTTAATGAATCTTATTATATATATTTTTTTTTTATTGTGGATTATTAAGTGTAATACAGCATGTATACATGCTTACAGTGATCCTCTAGATATCAATTGTAGCAGCTTCGAGGTAGAATACTGTGATTTAATAAGAATGATTTGCATTAAAATCTTGTGATAATTGGCTTCCAGTGGGGATCTGATGTCCACCTGGCCGTGCCCCTTCTCATCTCGTACTTCTTCTCTGAGCGGGAGACCTTCCCCGCTAACGCTGCCATGTTCACAAATTAGAATCAGGACGCCAACAAGGTTAACTGACCCATACAGTGACGTTAAAATTGCTTCATTTAGAAAACCGATCGCACGAATGTCACCACGATTCTGATTTTGTTTTTATTTTTTGCACGCTCGCCACCATCCTCGGCAAAATACCTATACCCAAATGCCTATACCCAAATTCTCAGAAGAAGCATGTCTCGGTCTTCACTCTCCCCTCTTGTTAGCTGTCATACAGTATGATTGTGTATAGCATCTTGGAAGGAGTCGCAGAAGGTTCTGGTGTAGTTACAATTTTAAAGAAGTTTTATTAAAGCATAGCATATTTTCCTTACAAATGGAAGTAAATGCTATATATTATAAATAAAACGATAGGAAAAAGCTTCATTCTGTACTTATTGAAACAAATGCTGTATCTCTGGATTTGCTAATTGCTACTAAGTTAAGCAGACCTTCAAGTTGTCCTGAAGTATCTTGGAGGAAACGATTGCGTAAACCGTGAGAGATTTTGTTCGTCGGTATCGGAGACGTGACTGATCTACTCTGTAACCTCATCGAGTTAAAAAGCGAGCTGATGTCGAACATTTCGAATCTCTTATTAAGCGATTGTATTGCACAGCTCGGACACGGAACTCGACAAGCTACATCCTACCTCCTGGTTCTTTACATACCGTGTACACAAAAGTGTATTTCTCATTCTGACCTTGTCACCTGCACGGCTTTGCATGACCTCACTACTTTTTCACTTTTCATTGTCTCGCCGCAATTGTCTACAACACTTCACGCTTTCTATCCGCCGCTGTGTTTTTGTTGGCTGAACAAAGTCAAACATGTTCCTAAAGCTCTGCGGCCTTCTCGTGTTCTTAATCCAACACCTAACGCTCTCGTATGTCGGCGTCTGCTTACCGTTCAGCACCTTTTGTTCCGCTCGTCTAGCCTTTTCACCCCAAACTCCGTTCACTTTGCATGAAGTTGCCATGTCATAATTCTTCTCCTCGATCATTATCCTCTTTCCAACTGATTCAGAACAGAAGAAAAGCTTTCTCAGGAGCGTAAACCGAAATCAAATGCTCTTAGGACGTCTGTGAGTTTTTTTCTGTACTTTCTATTTCTTTTATAGAGCAAACACTGAAGCTGAATACTATTTACACCTTCCCAATGCGAACGATGGAGAGGGAAACACGGAAGGGCCACTTTGAGGATTCCCATAATTTGTTCATCATACTCTGTTATCATTTACACCTCAACAAACTCAACGCCATCACCATCAAAGACTCTACGCTTTCATGGCGATCGTCAAACATAAAACACCAGCAGAAAAAACCTGCCAGCAGTTACTCTTTAATCTCTTTCCACACCTTTTCCTCGCTTTTTTCCCTGCTTGTTGATTGAACGCTCTGTGTTTGGTAATGGCTGTGAGGTTACATTAACGTAGAGGGCTTTAGCGAGCGATAAGGAGAGCGATCGAGTCAGTCATCCTGTCATCTTTACCCTTTTTCGCGTTCTCCTAAACGTTGTGTTGCGTGAAGTGGCCATGCGCATGGACAAGCTCTTAAATAAAGAGACACTCTTGTAGCATTAACCAGCCACCGAGTACAAAGCACATGCTAAAACTTAATAGCCAGCGTATTTAATTTTAATTAGGGCGACTAATGGAAGGGCTTACATGAAAGAAGGGAACGAGATGATGGAAAGGCGCGGCGGTGAAAAGCCGCCAAAGAGGCTCGAGCGTTTGAACTTGGAGACGCTCTCTTTCACACTTCCTTCAGGAGCAATTGCTTCGCCTTTTCTTCATGGGCCTCTCAGAAGAAGTGAGGGGGTGGAGAAGCAAAAGGAGGGGTGTTGTTGCTTACTCACTCTGACTCATCAAACATCCTTATTGTGAGTTTAAAAACCATTTTAGCTGTTGGGATGCGTTCTCAAAAAGTCAATGTCTGCTAGGACGTCTTGTTATTATTACTCATGCTATTACTCATTTTTCAGCTTAAAGGTGCCATAAAGGTCTCTTCATCTTTAATAAGTTAACACGGGTGTCAGAGCTCCATCAAATTGTCTTTCATGCACCTTTTTCATGCCTCAAACTCCTTCTGTTTGACCCCTGTTTAAAATGTGCTATTTAAGTATATATATGGAGCCACGCCTCTCTAGAGAACAGCGGAACTGAGCACCAAGCTGGGGGAGGGGATATCTTTATACGAGGTCACGTTAGGGGGAAAATCTGATTGGCCAAATACCAAACAGTGCTAAACGGATATGAAGCAAGAAATGTTTGATTTTTTAAAAACTTTTTTGTTGTTGTTTGTATGTACGCACATGTACATATATGGGTTCCCCCATATACTCGTTGACTAAAAAGTGACTTTGCATTTACAGATGTCTTTTAAATTGACCTAAACATGAAGGAAATTGAACTTTTGCAAGCTAAAAAAAAATAAAGTACCAAAGATTGGCAAATTGATTGGATTTTCTGCATGAGGGATATTATAGTCAACAGTGTTGGGGGACGTTACTTTTTAAAGTAACTAATTACATTACAGAATTACTGTCATTAAAAAGTAATCAGTTACATTACAGAGTCAGTACTTCTTCTGATAAAAGTAACTAGTTAAAGTACTTTTCCATTGCAGAAAATGAAAACTCCTTTGTAATTCCTCATTCCATGTTGTTTTATTCAAGACCTTTATAATTATTCTACCATCATCACTCAGCGAAGTTTGGCCCATAATCTGTTAACTACTAACAGCAGGA
>JAQMYJ010000012.1:29462044-29472560 GCA_030014305.1 Clarias laeviceps | reverse complement strand
TATATATAATACATATCATTATATCACAATATAATGTGGATATGTTTTTAATTCATTTATGCATAAACAGATTTAGAGTGTGTGAGGAGAATGGGTTTGGCCCGGACAGTTTATTCATCATACCAAGCGTTTTTTGGTGATCAGTGTCAGCTGGTCAAAACCGAGTTTCACTGTGTTTAATCTGAATTTATGGCTTTATAAATTCAGATTAATTTCAGATTAGATTATTTACTGTTTTTGCATAAAACGTGGGCTTGCGTGAGCTTTTCACATGCGTGAAGACATACATGTGCTTTCTGTATGGTTGGACATATTAATTTATTTCAGCTGAGTATTTACATGTTTCGGGTTTATATCCAGATTTCAATTATTCCTTCAAACATATAAGGATTGCGTGAGTAGCACCGTGGTCTCTGTCAGGTGTCTTTGGAAAGTGTTTTAATGTTCAACTGCTTGAGCGATCGGTAAAAAAGCAGGTCACAGACTTTACTCACAGGAAGCCAGAAACCAGTCTTCCACAAATTTAGGTGGACATGAGATGATTCTTCCCAGGCTTGGATGATTCTGATACACAAACACACACACACTACTCCCAGATGGTCTCACAAAGGAGCGAAGGAGCATGGGAGGTAAGGAGGCTGAAGGCTATTCAGATTCCTGATCAGGCAGAATTAACAAGGGTGACTTCAGGGACCCTAATAGGGAAAGAATGACCTGAAAGAGACACAGCCACTATGTTGGTTCGGTGACCCTGAAGACCCGGGTGTCAGAGAGGACTCGTTAGCTGAGTCAAGACTCAGCATAGATTGCTGACACATCCTGCAATTACACATGGACTAGTACATGTAGAATTTATTTCTCAAAGTCTAAGAAAACACATCACTCATTTTCACTACTTGCTCAGTTCGAATATGTAATATTATATTTTTTTGGTTTCTTTCTTCTTTCATTTCCTTTTCATTCTCATTGCAGCACGTCTGATTCACCGCTGACCTTTTTACATTTTTAAAGCATCACTCGGTCTGAGGTCAAACCGCTCCTGGAGTTGTCTTTGAAATAATGTGGCATTGCAGCATCGCTCTCCCTTTTTTTTTTCCTCCCCTCATTCAATTCCCCAGGGTCAAACCTTTCTTTCTTTTTTTTTAAACTAAATTTTTTACCTGACTTTTTTTCCCTCTCTCTCGGTCACTTGTTCAGGCAGCAGCATTACAAAATTACAGAAATATGATCACTTTAATTCAGCTTAAGTGTCTCCTTTCTGGTTTTTTTCCTGTTCAGTTTTTTTCCTTGTCCTTTTTCCTCATCCTCCATGCTTTTGTTAGGATTAATTGGTATGTATGATAAACCAGGTATTTAAAAAAAATCAAATAATCAAAGAGGAATAAATGGATGTGGAAGATGGCTGTGTGTATGTGTGTGTGTGTGTGTTTCGTCTGGTGAAGGACTCTGTGTCGAGTCACAAGTATGATGATGGAGTGACATGGGTAGAGAGTGCTCTTCAATAAGTAGAATTGATGTTGAATGACTGTTATTGTCCCTCTGGCCTTTGGTAGGCCAACAATAACTCTTTATTTTTCATATTTTGTTTATTTTTTTTCCATTTCTTTGCCTTTTTATCCAGTACTTTTTTTCCCTCCCTCCTAACCCAAAACGAACAAACCTCCATGATAAAGTTCAGTGCTTTCAGTGAAAGCAACTCAGCCTTGGTGGTGTTTAAGGGCTGCAAGTGAATAACGAAGAGAGCGAGCTTTTCTGTTGTGAGAAATCATGGCTAATTAGTAAAGGCGGTTAGCAGGAGCGGCCCACCTCGGAGAAAGATCTAATCCAATAAAGAGTCCAGGGTGAAGGGTGAGGGTGAGAGAGAGAGAGCGAGAGAAGGGGATCACTAGAAGGAGCTATCTCTTTCTTTTGGCTGTCCCTGACATCAGGCTTCTTATCGTTCCAATACTTTCGGTCAGGGTCTGTACTCGTCCTAAGAGCGTGTAGAGATGCCCAGGAGAGTGCGAATCTAGCACTCAGATGTTTGTCTCTGTGTTTGTGGGGTGGTCCAGGTCTTTTTTTTCCTTTTCTAAAGCTGTGCAGATGTTCTAAAGGTTATGTTTCCCAAGAGCTGTGGACAGGGCAGTGAGAGGTTGTGAGAACGTTGTGAGAATGTTCAGAATGGCCAACAAAAGCCGGTCCATGTAAAGGGAATAGATAATTAGGCGTAATTAGTGTGTTCACATCTTGAACCACCCCCATCTCTCTCTCTCTGTCTCTCTCTCTCTCTCACTCACACACATACTCACTAGTCACTTAATCTCTGAATACACTCACCCAAGACACACACACACATGAAATCACACACCAGAGTGGTGAAAACACTTTGATGTAAGAGGAGTCGTCCCAGACTCAAAAGCATAAAGGCACTGTTTTAAGCTGTCTCTCGTTCTCTTTCTATCCCTCCCTCTGTTCCACCCCCCTTTTTCTTTCCTCTTTCCACAGTGGCTGTAAGACACACACAAATGAATGGACAACAACCTTTCCTCTCTCTCTCTCTCTCTCTCTCTCTCTCTCTCTCACACACACACACACACACACACCCACACCCCCTTCTCTTTTTCACTCTTCCCACCCTGCATTCTTTGAGCCCCGGCTCAGTCAATTCTCTGCCCTTCTAAGGGGAGGGTAGGGAGAAAAAGCATCAAATGTTTTCGGCCGTCAGTAATGAGGTAGTGGACCTCATCAGGGCCCAATCGCCAGCTATCTTTGGCTTTTGTTCCTTCTCAATGGTAAGGCTCGCTTTGAAAATCTGAAAGGCAACTTGTTTTTCTGAAACAGAGAGAGAAACTGAGAGAGAGAGGAAACACACACAACCCAGTTTTTTTTTTTTTTCTTCCTTTTGTAAACTCTTTCCAAATTCTAAACTCTTGGACATCCAGGACCTTCTGAATAGGAGTGACATGAGCGTCCAGGATTCATATAAAATGAGATTTTTACGTCTTTATGGAAGTGTGTGCGCTGAAGAAAAAACATTTAGTTCTTTTTTTTTTTTGTAGATTTATAGACATTGTTTGATTTTGGATGTATGTAATATTAATCAAGTCAGCTGTAAGGTGTGTCAGTAGAGTGTGCAGCTATGAGTCTCGTATTAATTACTAGAATGAGCTCATAAGACCAGTTCCTTCCTTCATGATTCTGTTCGCAAAGTCATAGTGAAAGCATCTTCTAACTTTTTTTGGAATTTTTAATAGAATTTAAGTGTCTTTGAGCATGCCATGGTTATTGGTACTAGATATGCTTTCCTCCAAGTATTTCCAAACCTTCTGATCTACTGGGAATAAATGATGACAGAGGTCAGAGGAGAATGGCCAGATTGGTTCGAGCTGATGGAAAGGTCACAGTGACAGTAACTCAGAAAGCATCTCATTACACCTGAGCTCAAGAGCCTCTCTGAACATTCAGCAGGCAAACTTTGAAGCAGATGGACTCTAGCAGCAGCTAGGAACAAAATAGATCATTAGCCTAGGCTTTCACACCACGTGGACAGAGCATGATCATGATATAAGTTCCATTCCATGTTTGACAATCTCATTGAATCTGCTTCAGTACAATATGATTCTGTTTCGATTCACAGCACCGTTACTGTATATGTGCTACTACAACACAGTCGGACTTGATTAAGTAGCCTCTACTCTATATGTTAGTGATGTGGATCAGAATTAGGCTAAGGTCTATTGTGACTAACAAGCAAATCACCGCTCCAGCCTCATTACACAGCAGATGACTAGTTTATTTAGATAGTAATCTGCTTATGATTGCAGCCTTGGCTCGTATGTCTTTTTCATCCATTGGACCACTTTTTACCTGTTGGTTTCTCTTTCTGTGTGTGTGTGTTTCATAAAGCCAAAATACAATGGTAGATTAGAGTTATTCTCTTAAAATAAAGCACTGAATGTTATAATCAAGGACAAAATGTACCAAACTAACTTATAAAATCATGTAGAACTCTAAGTTAAGCATTAATATTGCATAATATTGTGTGTTTCGGGGGGGAAGGGGAGCAGCATCCTGTGGGCGGAGGATGACAATGAAGGCTTGAAGATGAAAAAAAACTTTGAGGAGTTATAAATCTCTAATGAACCCATCACAGGCCATAATCATGCCATGATCCACAAGCAGGCACATCTCATTATAGATCAAACTGCTGTCTGATTGTGTTTCTGCACTCCTCCCTTCTCACTCCCTCACTCCATTCTCTCCTTTTCTCCTCCAAACTTGAGGCATGTCTTGGTAACCCACCACCTGTCAAGATACACTCATGAGGAAAAACTTTTTTTTAATAAATGGGAGACAAGGTGTCTGTGTTTGTGTGTGTGTGTGTGTGTGTGTGTGTGTGAGAGAGAGAGAGAGAGAGAGAGAGAGAAACCTGATTTGGCGGTTGTCGTCACCGTGCTGGCTGTTTACCTGGCGACTCAGTGATGAGGTCATGCGGGGCTGATGAAGCGACACACTCCCTTTTGTGTTGCGCCGCTTGCGGTTTGTCAGCCTGTCATTACACCCGATTCAGCCAATTGGCTCGGACGCGGAACTCTGAGCTTGAGAGAGAAAAGTTGACAGCAGCAAAGAATAGGAGAGGAGTGCAGTGATGAAGGGGGGAAAAATAGGAATATATCATTCGTGTAGTGATTGCTAATTATCCCCGGTTCAAGGAGGAGGGTGGCGGAAAATTCACTGATTTCATAATTCGCCAGATTTGAGGACTGCTTCAGGCAAAGGCCTCTTCGCGTTAATGCCACATATTATTACTCCTGTTAGAAATAATCACATGTCTTTTTCATCAGCTTTTTCTGTCTCCAAAATCTCTAGCATTGCGGATAAAAAAATAAATAAAATAAACTCACACACAGAAGGGATTTAGGGTTCAGATCCATTTTTTTTCATCAAACTTGCACAAACATTTAAAGTATGGGCATGGAGAGAAGTATGAAGAGGCAATCAATAAAATAACATTCTAGTGATAGGGAGGGCGAAGGGCGGAAGGAGAGAAGGTAGGTGGACAAAAAGAATGCAGGATGGAAGGAAAGATAGCAGGAAGTAAGGAGAGAAGGAAAAAGGAGTGAAGAAAGTAAGGAAAGAAGGGAGGAAGAAAAAAGATGAATGGAAGGAAGGAAGGAAATATAAATAAGAGGAAGGGGAGAAAAATCAAGGTAGAGAATGCAAGAGACCGTGCGAAGGAAAGTTAGAAAATGGAAGATTGAAGGAATTAGAAAAGGCAAGAAGAAAAGAAAGAAAGTAGGAAGAAAGGAAAGATGGAAAGGGAGAAGGAAAAAAGAAGGAGAAATGAAGGAAAGAATATATGAAGAAAGGAAAGAAGCAAGGAAGTAAGAATGAATAAAAGGAAAGGAAGGTATGAATAAGACAACATGGGAAGAATGGAAAGAAAATGAAAGAAGGTGGGAAGAAAAGGATGCAGGAAGGAAGTACAGAAGAAAAGAATATGAAAACCAAAGAAGGAAATAATGTGGGAAGGGAGGAAGGACAGAATTCATGAATGCAGGTAGGATGGCACGTAGGAAGGAAAGAAAGTGAAAGAATCCAGGAAAGAGGGAGACAAGGAAATAAGACAAGAAAGAAAAAATATGGTGGGAAGGCAGGAAAGATATAAAATATCAGAAAAGGAAGAACAGTAGGAAAGAATGAAAAAAAGGAAAGAAGGAAATTGAAGGATTAAAAATGTGAGGGGAAGGAGAGAGACAGGAGGCAAGGAGAGAGGAACAAAAATAAATCATTAATAAAGGAAAGAAAGTAGGATGAAAGAAAGAGACAGGGAGGAATGGAAGAAGGAAAAAAAATGCAGGAAGGAAGGAGAGAATGACCTGAGTAAATGCAGTATAGCTGTGCTTTGCGATTTTCTTTCCTCGTAATTTGGTTAAATAAATTTAATTGACATTTAATTACTTGATTTAAACTGCAATGAATATTGTAACAAGAAAAAACAGCATTTTAAACCTGATCAACATCTCCTACATCCTCTGTGTACTCAGGCAGCAGGTAGCAAAAAATTCACATATCACTTCTGGAATTGTACAGGTTAAAAATTATATATAATTCAGCCTTTTGTGCACCAAGACACCGCTACAGGAAAAAAATTAAAACATGACTCTAAACATTTCATATGTAACTCTCGTGTGATTAGAATCTCATGACCGCATCATGACTTTGTCTCCTGTATCCTGCAAGACAAGTAGTTGTGCATTGGCAGGTGTCTAATATGTCACACTGTCACCCCCTAGAGGTAAGTTATATACTCCATTCGGACCCGAGGACGCTCGGTACGAGCAGTACTGTACTATGTTGTGAAATTATATTTATCTGAATGCTGTTTAAGTGTTTAAATAATTGCGTTTGCCTTTTAGGAGCACTGCCACATTGTCAGATTGGACACAGGATTAGATTACCGCAAGAGGGAGATGGAACCGGTGGCCAGGAAACTTTATTACACGTAAGAGTGGATATTGTAGCGTTGTTATACTGGGACAGCGTGACAAGTCATCCCTGAGGGAATAAAATGATGACCACAACAACCATGTGCTCTTCAATAGCTGTCCTTTCAGTGTATGCTAATGTGTGTGTGTGTGTGTGTGTATATGCGTGTGTGTGTGTTGGTAGGTAACTGATTGCCACTCGCTTCCATTCACGCTCACACTGTTTGTTTTGAGCCCAACATCTCTGTGCTATTGAGGCTCCCTGAAAAGCTAAACACAGCCACACACCACTCTGTGTGTTTGATGTGAGCACTTCAGACCTGGTTAATTTCATATTCTGTTCTTTCCCTTTCGCTCCCCGCAGATGGAGTGAACTCGACGCCGAGGTTGCCGTGAATACGCTCTTCTGTGAATTGGCGTCCAGACAAAATGATGGTACGCAAGTTAATTTCCTTTAGTTAAAATAAAAGAAAGGCAGGATACGGCCGAGACAGTTTTCAGACGTACACACATACACGCGCACACACACACACACACACACACAAACACACACACACACACATAAACGCACAAACACACACATTGGGGTTTGGGGGTTTGTGTATGTGTACGTGTGTGTGTGTGTATGAGCGTCATATTAAAGCAGGATTAAACACACAGAGCTTAGAACGTTTGTCCAGTCAGTTTAGGAAGGAAGCAAGGAAGCATAGCAGAAAGAAGGAAGGAAGGGTGGAAGGAAAGAAAATAAAAAGCAGGCAGGGAGGAAGGTGGAATGGATAGAAGGAAGAAAGAAGGTTGCAAGAAAAGATTGTGGGAAGGTACAGAATTACAGAAGTACAGAAGGCAGGCAAAAAAGGAAATAAAATGAATGCAAAGGCAAGGAGAAACTTGAAGAAGGCAAGCAGGAAAAAAGACGTGGAAGGAAGACGAGGAAGAAGCAAAGGATGCAGGAAGGAAAGAGAAAAGGAAAGAATATGGAAAAAAGGAAAGAGAAGGTAAGAAGGAAGAAGTGAAAAAAGAAAGCATGTGGGAAGGAAGAAGAGAAGGGAAGATGGAAGGAAAGTAGGAAAGAAATAATCAGTAAGGGAGAAATTTGAGAAAGGAAAGATGTACGGAAAGAAAAAAGCTATGAATGTAAGTCGGAAAGAAAGAATCCAGGAAGGAAGGAAATAAGACATGAAGGAAGGAATGAAAGAAGAGGAAGGAAGACAGTAAAGAAGGAAAGGATGCAAGAAGGATAAAGAAAAGGAAAGTATATGAAAAAAGGAGGAAGAAGGTAAAAAGGAGCAAGAAAGAAAGATTGTGGGAAGGAAGGAAAGTAAAAAGGAAGGAAGGAAATGTGGAAGTGGAGAGATGGGAGAAGGGAAGAAGGAATGAAGGCAGGTAGGAAGGAAATAATGTGGGAAAGAAGGAAATAATACAGGAAGGGAGGAGAGAAAATCGGAAGGAAGAAAAGCAGCAAGGAAGGAGTGAATACAATCTATCTGTAAATAGTGCTTGGACATTTTCTAGATTCATTCTGTTAATTCAACGTAGTGTTTTAACATGAACTTGCAGTTTAGTCCTAGTTTTATGTTGATCATAGGTTTCTTGCTGTTAAATTGTTGTTGTTTTATTGCTTTAGTAACCAGACCAAGAGCACTGTGTGTGCAAGGCAGAGAGGTGACGCTAAACCGGACCTGTGGGACCATTGCTGATTGCACTTTCCAAGAGCTTTGTGAGCGAGTGAGTAAAGGCGAGTTCATGAAGACAAAACAATTTAACAACCATCACTATATTGTAAGATCTTCCTCAAATCCTCAAATCAGTACAGTGCATATTGCTTATTACTGACTTGACTTGAGTTAAAAAAAAAAAAAAACACATCAATTACTCTTATTTATTTTTAGATCCCTAAACATGTTTAAAGGTCGCATATTTTAACACAGGTCTCAATGCTCCCTTTAAGTATGTGTGTAAATGCCGCAGCTGAAAAAACCCTCAGATAATAAATTTTTTTATACTGCAAATTTCACTCATCATTTTTGTGACTCCAGAGAACAGCAGCGCAACAAGCCAGAGGAGAGGATGAACTTATATGAGATCACAATTGGTAGAAAATCTAATTGGCTTCTTTAAAATCACGGCCAATACTAAAATATAAATGGACTTTAGAAACCTGCCTTCCAATGTTTGTTTTTGTACTTCAATTGGTTGTCTGTCAGTCATTTCATAGCCACGCCCCCAATGACTCAGAATGATTTGAGAAGTGAGAAGTCGCATATTTATAGAGCTCTAATTTGTCTTTGTTAGAAAGTGATGACATGATGGTTTGTGGTAATTTTGTTTTGCTATTTTCAAGGACTTTCAAGGTTGATTTTCAGGTGTTAACCGCGCTGAATGTTCACAAGAACGACTGTAGTGGGTTCCAAGCTACCACAGTCATTCACAGACTTATGCAGACTTATGACCTTTAAAATATTTACACCATTCAAATGTTTTACTGTGGCTCAGAGTCTCAACCCTGTACTGTGCTTGAAGTCTTCTGTAAATGGCAGTTGTTTTTACACCTTCGTTTTATGAGAAATGTCACCACAAGTCCCTATTTCACTTGAACGCCCAATGTGAAAGTTTGGACCCAACATTTATCTATCTTTGTCTTGTGTTGAGGACGTTGCAGAGACACACTACTGTAACACATTTACCAGTTGCCCAGTTGCATGTTGTAGCTTTTTTCCTGTTAAAAAAAAAAGTGGGGGAAAAGAGGAAATCAACATGCCATTCTCTAATGGAAAGCCGCAGCGTGTCCTTCGGCCTCTTCGAGAGTGCTGTTCGCTTCCATTCGCTCTGTGTGTGTGCGTGTGCGCGTGTGTGTACATAAAGAGTCCTCAACTTCTTTATCTTCATGGACAGCCTAATGCAGTCAGGACAATGTCAGCATGATTTAATGTGCCTTCCATGTTGGATAACACACTCATAAACACATACACGGGTTCCACTGTGCACAGAGGGGAAAAAAATAGAAAATATATAAATAATATAAAAAAGAAAAGAGGAAAATAACATGGCTACATAAAAAAGACAGTTCGGGGTACTTGAACAAGAAGAGATTCTGCATGCTGTTTGTCTCTCAAGGTTGAGAGGGAGCTCTCACACAAGTTTTACTCATGCTTCGAACTTCATTTAAAAGTGCTTGTTTTTGTTGAATCATTCCGAGAATTATTGTTAATTGTACTGTAACACATTTAATGCTATGTCTGTGTGTGTGTTTCAGCCATTAGGTGCCAGCGATTATCTGGAGATTGCGCGCCATTTTGACACGGTTATTGTCCGGGGCGTTCCTCGGCTGAAGGTTGCACTGAGGGAACAAGCCAGGCGCTTCATTACACTCATCGACATCTTATATGACCAGAAGGTGAAAGGGATAAACATGCACACGCTGCAGAGGACAAGAGTTCAAGGCGGTTTAACCTTCTCTAGAAACAATAAGCTATAGCAGGAGTCTATGCCATGTCTCATAAATAATGACTAACTGACTGTTATAGCACTCTATTATCACAATATTATTATCATATTGAACTAAATGCAAGTGTACCTGGGTAATTCCTCTCCATCCCACACAGCCGGAGTTGCTACTGATTCTACACAGATGCAAATTTGTTACAACCTCTGGAGAGCTCAGTAGAGGTCGTTAATAGCTTATTACAACATCTCGTTCTGACTTCTGTCATGTTTGTTAATGTCAGAATAGAAAATTTCGGCTGGCGCCTCCTGACTAAATTTTTCATAGACGGTATTAATTCTTAAGCGCCATTACCGCGTCGTTATTGAATCATTATCAATTCTTAAGCATTGGTATCGCCTCCTTACCTCCTAATGTTTACTTTAATAAATCTGTGGTTTGATCATTTCTGTTAATATCATGAAAAAAACTCTGATGGCAAATTTACAAAATATGTGGTTTAGTCATTTCATTTCACATATATACTCAGCAAAAACGAAACGTCCCTTTTTCAGGACTGTGTATTTCAACAATAATGTTGTAAAAATCCAAATAACTTTACAGATCT
>JAQMYJ010000012.1:29436884-29461944 GCA_030014305.1 Clarias laeviceps | reverse complement strand
ATATTTACACATTAAGTTTACTGAAAGTAAAAACAGTTGAAAGTCAGAGGACGTTTCTTTTTTTGCTGAGTATACATCACGTTCCATTAAATTCTATTCATAATAAAAGCAACATTGTACAAGTTACTGTATTTATATTTACAATAAGAAACACATTGTTAATCACTGGCAAGGATGCCAAAGGCATTCTCCACAACTCGTCTCACCCTAGATATCCTACAGTTGGTCACAAGCTCTTAATCTGTAAGTCCAAGTCTACTGTATTGCTTCATCAAATAAATCCTCAAGACGAAGGCATCATTCAAATTCAAAATTTATTTGTCACATACACAGTCATACAAAGTATGATATGAAGTGAAATGCTTATACGACTTATACGGCTTTTAGTTCAAAGTTCGCAGTTTCTTTACCAAGGATAAAATAAGCCATGGGCTTGTCATCATTGGTCATGGGTCCTGGTGTAGGAAAGTTGATGGTACCATCCTCTATGCACTCCTTCAGCTCACGGTCATTTAATAGCTGTGCATCCGACAAATGTCTATAGGTTGACATTTATGTAACAGGATGGTACGAGGTCGTTATCATAATGTTAACACCTCGGTAATGGTTCATAATAGTCGGTAGCATCGTTGTAATTTCGTTTCATGACGGTAGCGATGGTACACTTTTGTTATTGATGCATTAAATTCCTTAATGGCTCACTATGTTATCATGTAACTAACACGTTATTTCCTCATAGCAAAATTAGCTGTAGAGTTGTTTTCATGTTGTTACAAAGAAACAACAATGCTAACAAGCTAACAGTTTTTTAATTAAGTTACATATTAAGCATATTGTGTTTTCATGTCACATAATCCACGGTGCAGAATGATTATTAAAAATAGTGATATAACTTAATTTCTTATTTCTATCAATTTTTATGATAATTTATTTTAGCTAACTAGCTATTCGGCTATGGCTAGCATCATTACCCCACCTTAAACAGACAAAAAAAAGAGTTAAAAGTTTTTGTTTGTTGCTATTTTTTTTTATTAATGTTGCTGTAGATAGCCATACTCCCTTTTTCTTATACAGTAAAACTTACTAGCTAATGTAATAATACATTTATTTAGCAAAATACTATTAAGTTAGCGTTAGCAGTAACATTAATAATGTTAACATAGCTAGCATGTTAGCTAATTAGATTATTATTATTATTATTATTATTATTATTTTTAGTAGTGAATGGTGTTTTGTCATAGTGTATA
Source organism: Clarias laeviceps (assembly GCA_030014305.1). Taxonomy (NCBI): domain Eukaryota; kingdom Metazoa; phylum Chordata; class Actinopteri; order Siluriformes; family Clariidae; genus Clarias; species Clarias laeviceps. Next base: position 29,460,697 of record JAQMYJ010000012.1, on the reverse strand, counting down.
ATCTACAATGTACAATTAGTTTTTTTTTAGTTTTTTATCTTGTGTTAGCTAGATGGTCTACCTTTTCAAACACATGCTAGTTAGGGCATAATATTGAATCTAGGGAGCAGAATGTTCAGCTATCATTCAAGTTTATCTGTTTAATCGATGTAGTGAAAGACAATGCCAACTTTTACATTGTGAAATTGTGAATTTGAATCGAAGTGATGTCTCCAAGTGAGATCTAATTTTTTAAAAGTGATGAAAGGCTAGAGAATAATTAGCCATATTTAAACAAATGAAGAAGGAAACAGTAAATATTCTGCATCTGACACTAAAAAATGCCTTCCAGGACTGTCTGTTTTCTTTTCTCTTACATTTGGTGTTATGTCTCTCTAACCTGCTCTATTAGAGTTCTGGCTAGTCATCTCTCTCTCTCTCTCTCTCTCTCTCTTTCTCTCCTCCAGGTGAGGGTGGTGGTGTTAGCCGAAGCCCCTCTGTACCATCTCTTTGATGGTGGCTCTATGTCTGGAGAGGAAGAGCGAGATCGTCTGATGCTCGATGAGCTCGGCCTCACTAATGTACGTGAGTGCTTTAACCACAAGGCCAGCAACAGTTGCCTGTTTTTAAGTATTTCTTCATAAATAAGCCTGTGGACTGGTTAACAGCTCCGGACTACACAAGATCAGTCATATACCGACATTCAACAGTCATATTCGAGAAAAAGAAAGTACGCTATCCTTCAGTTCTTTCTTGAACAGTTATGTGTTTCTTGTCGATGTCTCTAATAAAACCAATTGTGCAATTGTTAAAAGTAATTAACAGACAGGTTTTACTAAAGAAGTGTGAAGGATTAATTAATCATCAAGAACTGTGAGTTCTGGAGCACTCATGTGTATGTCCTCATCAGTGACACAGTTGTTGCTGGTTGTTAATCTGACAAGTGTTATAAAGTCATCTTCAAGTTTACCATTCTACAATAGGGATTATTTACAAACTAAGGAACTACAAGACCATTTCCAATCAATTTAAACAGTTAGACTGTTTAATGGCTGACAGATGTAAAGAAAAGCCATCTCAAAAAAGCATTGTCATGTGACCTCACGTGAAACATTTTTTTCCCTGACAGAGCAATCAGAAGACATAAAACTTGCCACTCTTCCATCAAAGCCAAGTTCTGTTCATCCATTCTTGTTGTTGTTGTTGTTGTTGTTTTTAGCCTTCTGGCTGCTACCGTTGAGTGGTCACCACAGTGCACCATCTGATCCTCACACAATTTGGAACAGGTTTTACACTCCCATTTTATCCAGGCTTGGGACTGGCACTGCATCACCATCACCATCACCATCATCTTCATTACTGCATTCAATTTCCACCAAATGCCCAAGCCCCAGCCACTGGACACAATGCTGGTCTACTAACAACCACAACAACAATCAGAAAAAGACTGAACTGAACAAGCATGGCTTTCATGTAAGGGTGGCAAGTTTAATATGTCCACATGTGTTGGGTTTTCATTTAATGCTACGTTTAAAACACCACAAAACACCAAAGCTACAGTATCCCTAACACACACAGTAACAATCATTCCTCCCTATCAATGCATTTAGGAAGCAGGGAAGTGCCTAGCGCTCTTCACAGGCGAGGAGGAAATTTTTGCCCTCCATAGGATGCTGTCCCGGCTCACTGAGATGCAGACCAAGCAGTACTGGACTCAAGTCCACCAAAGGCTGAAGACAAAGAACTGTTCATAGTGTTGGATTCTGTCACTGGCGCCGCCCTGTGAGGTGTAATGTAACTAGAAGATTTGGTCAGTTTATATAAGGTTCATGGGTAGTTCATCAGAAATGTGACATGAGCATATGAGCAATGTATACATGTACATGTACTTGCACGTTTAAATCCGTATATGTACAGTATGTGTTTTATAAATAAGATAAATAAATAACGGAAGGTAAAGAGCACCCCCTAGTGGTCGTCTGTTTGGGACACAGGAAAAAAAAAGTGTTAAGGAAAATATTTGGATCTCGGTACGCAAAATAAATAATGTTTTATGTGAAATTGTTTTTTTTATATATTTATTTTTATTCATGTAATTATTATTGTTCTGCCTGAAACTCATAACACGTTACGGGGTGTTAAGTTTAAGAATACCAGATTATTCTTATCGGATCACAAAGTATATTTATTTATGATAAAAGTCTAAAAGGACAATTCAAGCTAGCATTATTACTTCCAATATTAAACTCTTAACTTTAACTGTTTAAATTCTTGTATTCCTCAAAAGTTGCATGAACTCTAAATGAGTACCTTTTGTGTACATTGGTGTATACTTCCTTTCGATAATTTCAGAGTTTCCTTCGGCATTGTTTCTGAACCACAGCAATGTATAAACACCAAATACAGCTTCACTGCATGCTTCTTATTTGAGCCTACATCTTCATGAAGGGTTTTGTTGTTGTTGATTGGTGGTACATATCTACACACAGCATACTTTTGGCAAATCAGATTGCTTATATACTTGTGATGAGAAACACTATTTTTCCACGTTAACATGCTAACGTTCAATAATGACGTAATGCGTCTGTTGATGGGAGTTCTTTTATTGTCCACTAGATGTCAGCAGAGGACAATTACGCAGGTCGCTTGTGCAAAATTCAAGTATAATATTCCAGTGCAAGGAGGGCTCGCGCTCCTAGACAAAGACACGCCGTGGAAATTATAAATAAAACGTTCACTGATGCAAAAAACAATGCAGTTTTTAAATGCAGGGGGAAAAAAACGAGTGCAAGGTTCTGAAGTTATTCTAGTGCAAAAGTAATGAAGTGTAAATATTGCAAACATATACAGTATGTATGTGGTCGAAAAGATGCACAGCGGATGCTATTGCACATGATCACTCAGAATTTCAACAGATGATGTAAAAGTATGAAACGACTAAGGAGTGATCTCTAATCTCAAAGCCATTTGATATGCAGTCATATGTCTCTGAATGTCACAAGTGGGTGTGTGGGTATACAGTATTCAGATATCATGTCCAAAACATTTCTGGGCCGTCCAGTGTGTGTGTAATCCTATCTCTCTAATTAAGCTATGGTAGTTAGTACTATTATTACCCCTCTCACACATGCACACACACCACATACATTTGATAATACTGGGTTAAATGTTCTATAACCTCTAACAGAGTAAAGATTTCACCTGCAGTCTCAAGTGTGCGTGGAGGAAAGGTTGACCTGATTATGATACTCAATATATAGGTGTGTGTGTGTGTGTGGTTGAGGGGGATTAATATGTGCATGCATAAGCGCGCAGTAACAATCCAATGTATGCATTAGACTTAAATTATACAATTAGTGTGCATTAGACTTAAATTACACAAATCTGCTCGTGATGGCTAATAAATGCCTGAAGCTCATTACTACTGTATTGCATCATGATTTTTTAAATGGTAATTGTAACCAAATCCTGGAAGGGATCTTGCACTTGACCCAATTTACACACCACCCAAGTATACTAGGCTCATTATCCTTTTCTTCCTGCTACAGATTAGTAGAAGCTGGTGCGCGCGACCCATCACGTGCGCAAGCCGTGAGTCATGGTGCTCTTCGCAGGGAACAAAGATCTGCTGGGTTGTGAGGTCTGACACGACAGAGAAACAGGATTGAATATTTCATCAAAATAATAGGTTGAGTATTATAGTATATATAGAAATACTATCATCAGCTTGATACAAAGGCTTAAATACAGCCAGATAACACTGCTAGTGCTGTTTCTTTATTTCTAACATCATGATGTCACATCTTTGGACACAAAAAGGGGTGTGTGTCAGGTGCTTTAAATGGGATTAAAGGGCCAGTGTGGAGAACTAACCTACAGCTGAAGTATTCAACTCAGCAACACTATACAGCCAAATTTATGATTCACATCACCGTTCCAGTGGTGTTCAGTGGTTGAGTTCAGTCAGGGCTTTAGCTCACTTTGTGCACAGGGACACTGTCATGCTGGAAATTTTAATGCAACTGCATACAGAGTCAGGTCGAGGGGTTGATTCCCACCTCGGGTGTGCATGCAGATTAGGCAAATTGGTGTTTACAAATTGCCCGTAGTGTGTGAATGAGTGTGAGAGTGTGTGTACCTGCAATGGATTGGCACCCCATCCAGGGTAAACCCCGCCTCATGCCCTAAGTCTCCAGGGATAGGTTCCAGGACCCCCTGCATCCCTGTAAAGCGGTATAGACGATGAGTGAGTGAGTGCACACAGGGACCTATTATAATTTTGTGGCAACATGCTTGAGTGAGATCATCCGTTATCTATATATGTATATGGACACCTGATCATATACCTACTCTTATCTATATGAGCAAACGTATATGATCAGGTGTCCATATACTTTTGCTTATATAGGTAGGTATAATATAAGTGTAGGTATAATATTATATAAGTGTAGTAGGTATTATATTATTGTAGGTTTATTCAACTGTGGCTAATCCTTGACAGGAACAGCCAAAGGTCCAACAACAACCTATCCAGAACCTGAAATAAAATGCTCTTACAGTATTAGCAACCTCCAGGTGCAAGAGTCTGTGTACATGGAGTTTGTATGTTCTCCTCGTGGTTGGTGGGTTTCCTCTGGGTACTCTGGTTTCCTCCCACAGTCCAAATAGTTTTTGTGTGTCCTGCGATGAATTGACACCCCGTCCAGGGTGTACACCACCTCGTGCCCTTAAGTCTCCTGGGATAGGCGTCAGGCCCCTGTGAGGCTTTATACAGGATGAAGGGGTATAGACGACGAATGAGTGAGTGAGTATTAGAATGCACAGTCAATTTAATGTGTTATTTTGTTATGTTTTGTTAAATACATGTCCGGTACTCAACAACATGAATATCAATATCTTATCAGATGTTTTTACATGCATAATCTTCATTCTCATGTATCTTGCACTATATTTGGCAGTCTCAGGCTTGCCTGAACATGCCCTCGTGTGAGTGCTTGGTGTAGCTCATGAGCCATGGCCCTTTAAAAGGCGATCCCACGCGCAGGGACGGGAGGGAGGGGTAGATGACGAGTTTAATCTTTTCTCTCGCTCTGTCTCTGTCGCTGCAGTCAGTCTTTTGTATAAGTTCTACAGGAGCTAGTGTACCACTGAAGGAGGACGGATTGCTGTGTCTGATTTACTGTGCATACAGTTCAGTTAGATAAGAAACAGCATTAGTTCTGTTTTTGGTTTTGGTTCCAGATCGAGAGATTTTTTTTTTTCTCTTTTGTGAATTATAGAGTAGAAAGGGAAATCAAATGCTGAATACGAGCAGTGATGATCTAGATTTCTTGATCTGCGAGTTTTATGTGTTGATTTCTTTTTGTAAAGTATCGTTTTTAATCTAATCCTGGTCCTCTGGGGAGCGCGTGGAGATCTCACTGAATGGGATGGTTTTAGTGACGTTGCGGCGCTCGCGCTCTCTCCTTGGCCACTGCGCGTGCGATATCCAGCTGCATTACATCAGTGCTCGGGCTGAGCGCGAGCGTGTTACAGAAGCGGAGTCCGGTGATCTGAACGGGTCTCGGTGAACGGTGCGTGTGTGTTTGTGCGCATTTGTGGTTAGACTATAATATTGACATCATCATCGTTATACTGTATTAGACAGCCCTTCTGAAAGGCACGTGCAGTCTCATGCGTGTGTGTTGACGCTCTGCAGACGCGTTCATGGCACACCACTTCGTCCGCGCGCCACTACGCGTCTAAACTTGCATCGGGAAGCTCGTGCAGCGACACTCGTCTACAGGTTCCGAGGTCTCGATGGCTGAGACAACATCCTCCCCCGAGCCTCTGCCCGGAATGGACGTGGCCATAGACCCGGACTTTGAGCCACAGAAGCGGCCGAGGTCATGCACTTGGCCGCTGCCGGAGTCCAGCTTGGCGAAGCCAGAAGCCAACGCCACGTACATCATCCCTGAGGAGGAGGATGATGATGAAGAGGAGAGTGCAATGGCTGTCAGCGCGAACGGAGAAGATGGCAGGCCTGATGCGCAGAGCGGAGATCAGGACCAGGACCAGGCGGGATCCCAGACCCTGGTCGAGGCTAAAGCGCGCGATGCTGAGGTGAACGGACAGGGGGTGCAGCAGCAGCAAACCCCACGCAAGTCCTCGTCGCGCAGGAACGCCTGGGGGAACCTGTCCTACGCAGACCTTATCACGAAAGCCATAGAGAGCACACCGGACAAAAGACTGACTCTCTCCCAGATCTATGACTGGATGGTCAGAAATGTCCCTTACTTCAAAGACAAAGGAGACAGCAACAGCTCGGCTGGCTGGAAGGTAAGCTGTTTATTAGAATGCACTGTTGAAATGCATTGTCTACCTTTTTTTCCCTCTCTAAAAGGTAAGCTACTCGTGCTGAGTGCCACAAGCAAAACAAAAACAAAAGAAACACATGTTCTGGCGTGCGCGAGCGTCTCAAGACGGGCGCGCGCACAAGCTCAGGGACAGCAGGAGCGCCCGCGTGACTCAGATTCGTGGCGATGCATACTGTATGACATCATATGTAAACAAAACACTTATTCATGCCTTTAAATCTATTCTGAGCTCGTTTGTTTGAAGGATTTGAAAAACAGGTGCGTAAATAATTACTCTCACATTTTTCCTAAAAACAAAACAAACAAACAAAAAAAAAACACAAGGACACATAAATCAGTGTAATGCAGTGAGGTTAAGCAGGGGGACTAAATTTCTAATTATGTTTAATTTAATGGATAAAGCACTATTGTTAACCTGTAATACCTTGCAACATGTGAACTGATAAGCCCCCCTCTTTCCTCTCTCTCTCTCTCTCAGACCTTTTGTAGTTTACTGCGTGTTGTAGATTGCATGAGATGGAAAAGGTCCTGCAAGAAAAACACAATCATAATTGTCTAATGATTGATGCCGACACACACACAGATATATCCATAGGCATCTGGTGAAGAATCTGAGTTTATACTGTACGTAACATTATTATTATTATTTCTTTCTTAAAGCAATCCTATTTGTCCCTGCAGCATGGCCAGTTTTGAGAAAACCTGCCTGGGCATGTTCCAGTGAACCAACATGTGCTCATATATTAGCTGTACACTAGATGACTTATGTAACTGTAACAGAAGTCAACAGTGGAGAGAATTTCACACCTCACACTGAGTCCTCAAGGATCTTGGCAGTGATGATTGCTAGCTAGCTGACAAGCCTGATGATGGCGAGATATAAGCAAATTATAAGCAGCTTAAAATGCAGGCATCTTTACTGTTAAGAGATTAGATCTGACTTATTAGCTATTTCACACAGTCATTAACATCTTCAAGTTAAATGAAATCAGTTTTTTTGTAGCACCTACATAAAGCAGTATTGTAATGTCTGTGCTACTTAAGCTGCATTACTGTTTAAATCATATTTCATAGTTTAACTTAGACCATAATGATCTGCAAAAAAAATTGTCATAATCTTTAAAAAATCACCTTTGTAAAATTGCATTTTTTCATTTTCTTTCCATAGAAGGTATCGCGCTTCCTATTTGTGTTATGTGTATGTGTTATGTCCATGCTGGTCTTCTTGACTCGGTGATCAGTTGCCTAAATCAAAAATCAGACCCTTAACTGGATGTCCGAAACTCTGGCGAAGACAGGAAAAAAATATCCTTTCTCTAGAGATGGATTTATACATAGACAGCCATTGTGGGTGGCTACGGCATTGGAAGAACAACCAGTGTATAAACAATATCACATTGGAGAAACATTGAGTGAAATTGAAAAAGATTGGCAATAAATAAATAAATACATAAATTAATGAATATCTTGTATCATAGGTATCATCAAAACAGATATTGGTTCACATGTTGGATAGACTTTTACCATTTTCTAATTGTTTTATTGTTAATGTTAACTACTGGACTTCAAGTGTTAAAAAAGATCAAGAGTAGCTATAACCTCAGAAATTCCTGCACTGATCAAAACAATACATGGAAGGCATGCAAGAACCACAGAGTCAACACTCTTCCCGTGGTGCACACACGCCAGAGTAGCCATTACATGCATAGAAAGCAAGCGTGAGGGGGTCTATACGCTGTGTCCCAGTAGTGCCGTGTCCCAGTAGTGTCTGGTAAGGTTGAGGCCATCTTTGCTATCCTTTCAGTATGGTCGGGTCACATTAGAGATCACAAACCACCCTAGGTTCAGACGCTTTTGTTCTCCGTTAGTGCCTGAGTGTCCTGTTTGTTCCAGGAGACATTCCTGTCTAGAAGGTCTAACAGAGAGACTAATTAAAAAAAGTGCATGGGTGTATGATCTTGTACTATTGAGGTGTGTATATTAATCTCAAAAGATGTGTATTCTGTATGAGTCCCTCGTGCATTTTCAAATTAGTGCGATGCGACATTACAACATGTCTAACGTGCATATCTAGACGTCATGACATAACGGACTTTCCTTTGTTCTGCTGCGGATGGAAGAGAAGAAGAGGGGGATGGGGATGGGGTAGGACGGTCAGCGAAGGTAATAATGCGCTGCTCATAAACTCCCAGTCTGCAGTCCGGGAAGAAATGTGGAGCTGTGCAGTGTGGAATGGGCTTCTTATAAAGCTGTAATGTGTGTAGTGGGTGTCAAGAACTGGATGGATTTGTGCTAGTGAGTCACGGCTTTAGGTTTATGATAAGTTCTTCATCTAAAGGTGAATTTTTCGCCTGATCCAGTAAAAAAAAAAAAAAATACAAAAGGGGTTTCTGATCCGTATGCTCATAAGTAAATAATGTGTTCCTTTGTAGCATCATGTGATTAGTGGCTTGTCGCCATGGTTGCCCATGTGTGGTGTAAGTTCACGAGAGGGTGAGGTGGTGTGGGCGCCTCTCGGGCTGGCACTGCTACCACAAAGCGTTTATGTGTGCGTGTGTGTGTGGGGTGGGAAAAAAAAGGTGAGCGAGGATGTTTCATCATCAAGTATAGTCATAGGTTAGTCAGATGGTCATGTGTTGCCATGGTAACCCACAGATCCTAGAACGTTACGGTTACATTTCCATCCAAATGTTCAAACAAATCTTGAGCAGTGCCTCCATCAATTATGACTGCAATTACTCAGAGTAGGGGGAACAAGATAACACAGTGGACTATGTCAACACACACACCCACTTTAAGAGAGATTGAAATTCAGATAATTAATTGCATCATGTATTTTACCAAGCCACCAATATTTCCATGTCAGTCAAGCTTGAACTTGTTCTGTCTCTAATATTAAGGCTTGCTCATGTGCAAATTCAGAATTTGCATCAGCACTGATGGCTGGTGTGTTGATATGTGTGTGTAGACGTATTTTAGTTGCCTCAAATATGCAGCTTCACGGTATCCGGTTGGATCCTGAGCTCCCGTCACTATCTATATGGGGTCTATATAAATGCCCAGTTCCGTTTTTTAGTTTAAATGACCTCTTTACACTACCTCTTGTGATGGAATGACGTCCCATTATGACTCCTACGTGTCCAGTGTTCCCAATATGAGCTTTGGATCCAAAGCAAATGAATCAGTTTCCCTCAGTGTGAAAGGTCTTTCGTCTGGTCTGTTATAACGACTGGGTCCTTCTCCGAAAAACCACAAATGCCTTCGCATATTTTTCATTTCCGAGGTCAAGAAACACTTTTGGAACGCTGCCCCTGATCTCTTTTCTACTCTCCTCACCGAAGCGCTCTGACCCGAGGCTTTTGAAAGTTTAATTTGTTTCCCGCGCGACCTGTCCTTTCCAATTAAGGCTATCTGCCACGGCAGTGGTGCCGAGCACAGGAGGCTAAATTGTTCTTGATTAAAAATTAATTGACTACAATAAAGCTGGCGTTCTGTGTCAGGAGCTGCTCGCTGAGAAAAAAATAGAGCTCTGGATTGAAACACATTAGTACCAAGTACTCGTTGAATACTTATCCTAGCTTTTGACTGTGACATCTAGTGATCATATGGGAACATTAACTCTTATGATTGCAATTAGCTTATCCTAAACAGCTCAGCGAGCTTCTTCAGACAGATTAAAGGTCCATTGTGGCCTCTTCAGGAAAGCACTGAACTAAGCAGAGCTGGACAAAGAGAACAATGGGACGAGAACTCAGTGTTAGTCTCGAGATTCACTATGTTTGTGCTGTGTTCCCTGAGTTTGAGATGTTTATCAAAGACGTCGTTAGTCCGCTCTCTTGTTCTTGGGATCCGCAGCATTCGCGTTGGCTTCCTGTTCAGGAGTCTGCAAGAGCCTGGTGCTGCTCTCTGACCAAACAAGTGGCTGTTTTATTCACAGCAGCTGTGTGCAAATGAGATTTGACAGTCAAAACTGCTGTAATGTATACATAAGCTGTCAGGTGGAAAGGTATAGGGGGATTCCCTATGTCCCTTCGAAATTGAGAACGAGTGTATAGTATTCGCAAGGTTTCATTTTAAACTGTCTGTGCAAAGAGGACATTTTTCATCCTACTTGCTATCCGAAGCCTAAGCTTTATTACAAACTTCTCCATGCCTAGTATTTGCACACCTGTCCTAAGCAGAGCAGCTTAGACGACTTGTGAAAAGGCGTGCACGAAAAAGTGCAGCGTCAATACTTGGGCTGAGCTCCTGCAGTACGTTAGAGGATCTCATGCTTCACCAACAGGTTTGTGCCTGCGACTCTTATCAGGCGCTCGAATCTCGATCGTACAGCAGAGATCTTACAGCTTTGTGTGTGTTTTTTTTTTTTTTTCAGTTTTGTTTCATTCTACTTATCCTCCCCCCTGCTCTCTCTCTCTCTCCCTCCTCCTGCAGTTTGCGCTGCACGGTTTATGAGGGCATGAAATTGCTCCAGAGCTCCGAGGCATATTGAGTCTTGGCTTACTCAGAATACTATCGCTTTTTCTCTTTCTCTATTTCTTTTTCCGCATGCCTGGAAATAGCTGATGTTTTAGCTCACACTCTAATTGCAATTCCTCAAATGTGCGCTGTTCGGATCTAGGCTGGGCTCTGCCTTTACTTCTGGCTTTTTTTTTTCTTTTTATTCATTTGTTCCAAAATAAAACACAGAAATGAAATCAGAGAGGTTGGATGTAATAAACTGCTGGGTAAACCCAAGGACTGCACAGGAAGTGCTTTAACATAAGTAAAACGCAGTATAGTTTAAAAGCACTCAGATGATAATCCTCTTGCTAGAGAAGAAGTGTAGTGGAATGGAGTTGAGGAAACATTCCTTTTTTTTCCCCGACTCTCACAAAAGCAGCCATGACCTCTCGTAAAGAGCTGCACACATATGCACACAAGTAAGCATGGGCAGCCTTGCAGAGCTGCACACTTAGCATGCATGCATGCATGCATTCTAGATGTTTGCAAGCCTTCATGTGTGAAAAAAGGTTATAAACAAAGCCAGAGGAGATCTGCACTGGATCTTTAAGAGTACTCACACACACGGGATTCTTTACTTTACCATGCATTAAAGTAGCTATGGTGCAATGGCTTCTTATCAGGGTCACTGCCTTAAAGCACATTAATGCCAATCTGGTGCATTCACATTCACCGCAATGGATTTCTTGCAGTCCCACATACAGAGCGCACAGACTTTAGCACATTCACTTTCCTGTGTCTCCATACAATCCCCCCTGCCCATTAATCCTGCATGTGTTAGCCTGCTGAGGAGTGAGGCCAGATCAGCACAGCGTTCCGGATCATTGGTTCAGAGCCCGTGTTAAGGTTTCTGAATTAAATTTGATTTCCTTAATGTGAAAGTAACACTGATTTTATGGATACTGTTAACAAATCTCTGTGTGAGGGTAAATAAAAATCCCTATGATTAGTTAGAAACGTAGAACTGGAAGGCAGGAATTAAATTGAAGCCATATGACATGAGACATGAGTGCTGTATTGCTGAATATAGCACGGCTGTGATGCGGTCATAGGCTCGAGTTTCGAAGGCATCACAGTCGGACTGTATCCAGCAATACAGCATGAATTGAGGTCAATGTGATATTCCTTTTATACAGCAGGTCTACAAACAATATTTAGTATTAATCCATTATAATTTGTTTCTTTATATCATTCCATGGCTGATGATACTAAATAACTGGAACTGGTGAAGCTTTTGACCGACAGTTATCAACCGACAGTTAGTGTAATTAACGTAGATGAAAGTAGCTTTAAATTCTTACAGGTGCTATGTACTATGTACAGTCCTGTAGATCCCGTAAGTTTCACTACATTTTTCACTCATTCAGTTTTAGAATATCTAACTTCCGGGTTCCATGTTTAAATCATAAATGGCGTTTAATGGAAAGCTAATGCAGTGTGTAGGGTGTACAATCCATTATCACATACCAAGGAGTAGATTGAAGAGTGATTTGGAATTCTGCCTTGTGTTAGGAGCTAGATAGCTTTGTAGCCATAAATAAAGGAACACAAATGTTCAGAGGCATTTTTGGAATGACATACACAAAGGAGTCTAAGTGGGTTTTTTTTTCTGGAGATAATGTTATCAAATGTGTTTTCTTGCTGAAAATGCTTCTGTGTCTAGTTCTGAATGTGGTTTTTGGTAGGCAGGTGCTCTCTTGTTATTATGGTACTTTCACCCATACTGACAACGGACAGTTAACGTACTGTCCCTGTAACGTCCCAGTGGGTGTTTCTGTCTCTTATAACCACTCATAGGATGCCTCTTGTCCAAGTGGGTGAATTGTACAAATCAAAAGACTTTTTGATTTGTACATTTTTTTTTCTTTTATGTTTTGAGTTTTTCTAGTCACATGCTAGCTCATGTGCTAGCTTCTCTAGTACTAAGGAGTATGCTAACACGCTAGCCACATACACTCAGGATACTTTTCTTTCCCCACATTTATTTCTAATTGTCAGGTCTCTGTATTACATATATGTTAGTAACATTACAGCATACATTGCTGTGCATCAAATTGTAATTTCAAGAAGGAGTTAAATTACTAAAATGGTGAGGATTGAAGTGAAGTCAGACTGCAGATGTGCCAGATGACAGGTCTGAGGAATCGTTATTGAATCGTATTGGTTATTGTTGGTTACGGTGTCATGGACTTGTGGGATTGGAATAGTGTATTTCATTGGAATACTGTAATACTGGATTCCTGTATTTTGGTCACCTGTCTCTCTGTTGCTAGTGCAAACATATATCACTGCAAGGAGTAGAGCAGAGGAGAGTCCAACTAACTGTACCAGCTCTAATATGGTCAGTACCTCACTTTCTGATTGTGGTCACCTTTTCTTCCCTTCTTCCATGTTATATTTTTTTGAGAAGGGCCCAGTCTGGGATCAAGATTTTAAAAATCTCAGTTTTAATGAGCTTTGTACTGGATACTGCACTGCCATTTCTCAAATTTGTCGCACCGAGAAGAGCACCAGTAATTTCTAATTAGGGCAAACAAAAGGCACATTTTTCACCACGCCATTCCAAGATTTCTTCATGAGACCTTGTCTATTCCTAAAGAGTGACAAAAGTGAGAGTCCTTTTCACTGACCCTGCCAACTAGTCTCAATTTAGCAAACCCCCCGCCCCTCTCTGTCGCTCTCTATCTCTCTCGCATATATGGGTTAATGTGCCTTTCCCATCTTCTTCTCTTTTGTTTGTTTTGCTTTTCTTTCACCTAGTACCCCCCCCCCCACTTCCTGCAGCTGTGCCGATGGTTCAGAGGATTTTCCATGAAAACACAAAGGCAAAATAAAGCACACAACCTCAGAATACAACTCCTTCTACACATGCAGCGATGCTGCAAGACATTGTGAGCTGCAGACACTGTATTGCACAATTTGTAAAAACAAAAATCTGGAGTGACAGAGTAGTCATTTCAGGATGATTCCATAAAGGGATGGATGGTATGTGCCATCTGGAAAGTCACATCATTAGTTGAAACGAGCTGACCTGTATGTAATTAAAGTGAAACATGAGCTCAAAATAAATACACCTGTTCCTAGAAGAGAACAAACCACAAACTTCTGGGAAAATGTCTTATTGTTATTATTATTATTATTATTACTAAAGCATGAACAGCATTCCATTAGTGAAAAAGGAAAAAGAATGTGGCACAATGTGGTCAAGCGGGACAATTCCCACATTGTCTGACTGTACTTAAGGGTGCACCGGAAGGTCCTGAATTAAAATTCTTGGTTCCCTACAAGTTGGCTACACATTCGCTACAAAGCCAGATAGCGAATAGAATTAGTAGCTATTAGAGCAGACTATTTACTGGTTTAGTGTGCAGGGTGGTATTTAGCTGTGGATTTTGTAGCTATTGGAGCATACTATTTAGTAGTTTAGTGTGCATGGTGGTATTTAGCTGTGGATTTAGTAGCTATTGGAGCATACTTTTTAGTAGTTTAGTGCTCAGGATTGGATTTAGCCATGAATTTAGTACCTGTCAGAGTGCAATATTTTGTAATTTGTTTTTGTTTTTTTTGCACAGGACACCATGGACAGGCTTTATTTAATAGTTTAGTTTGTAACCATGGATTTAGTGTCTATTAGTGTCTACTATTTAGTAGTTTGGTGCCCAGAGCTGGATGTAGCCATGGATTTAATATCAGTTAGATTGCGCTATTTAGTAGTGTTTTTTTTTGCGCAGGATGGGATTTAGCCATGGAATTCATAGCTATTAGAGTGCACTATTTAGAAGTTTAGTGTCTAGGATGGGATTTAACCATGGATTTAGTTTGTTTTAGAGTGTACTATTTAGTAGTTTAGTTCACAGGGTGGGATTTAGCCGTGGATTTAGTTGCTATTAGAGCACGCTATTTAGTATTTTAGTGTGCAGGGTGGTATTTAGCCATGGATTTAGTATCTATTAGAGCAGACTTTTTAGTAGTTTAGTGCACAGAGTGGTATTTAGAAGTATATTTAGTAGCTATTACAGTGCAGTATTTAGTAGTTTAATGCTGGGTGGGATTTTGCCATTTTACTGGATACCCTGTGTATGAGAAGTTTTTACAAGTGCTTCAGTGGTGACAGCTCAAAACTTGCCTCGTCAACACTAGACAAGGCATTCTGCTTTTCGTGATATATTTCAGGGATGTGGGGAAAGAGGCTTAGAGAAGCAACCAAGAAACCACATGAAAAAAATAATAAAACCTGGAAAGTTTCATTGCAATAAATCATCATATGCTCTGCAGTGTAGAGCGGATTTTATCAGTGTGAATGGGTCCATAAGGTTTAGGGATGAAGTAGCAGTCAGGTGCCTGGTCATGTGAGCGGATCTCAGCGTGCATCAGTGATTAGAAGAGTCAGTGAATCATACAGTAATCTGCTTGCTGCAGCTGAGTGCATTTGCTACACCATAACGTCTATGACCATGTGAGGAAAGAGTAAGAAAGACTTGTTACGTGAAAGAGAGAGAATGAGAGATGAACTGAGGTCAGCAGATACAGAAAAGAGCAAAGGTAACAACCGAGGGCAGATGAGGGAGTCTCTTTATCAGCCCGATCTTTATCACTGGTTAATCAGACAGCTTGATGAGGTCACCAGACGATCAGTGACCTTGAATGACATGTAAGACTTATCATGTTCACCTGACCTGTGCAAGATTACCAGGTAGAAACCCGTCCTGTGTGATTGGCATGGAAAGGGCACGGGTAATCTTTCTGAACCAGCCGTGTAGTCATTAGTGAGTTAGTCTAGACACTAGTAGATGCTAACTCTGGCTAGAGCTCGATCTATCTCGCTCTGTTCCTCTGTGTTCAGAGTTTTTTTTTTTTTAAGTGATTGCCCATTTCCCCCCTTTTCATGCTCCATTTTCAGACCCTTCCTCAGTGGTTTCAGGCTGTTTCTGGCTAAACTGTACGAAGAACAGAAGAGCTGACATGATTGGTTAGCCAGCACTCTGCCCCCTCATGTGACTGGCTGGAACGTTCAGTGGGCCACTCAGCGCAGGGGAAGTGTATGTAGGTCAGTGTGTAGCGAGGCTGCACATTGTGTGAATATGTGTGTGTGTGTGTGTGTGTGTGTGTGTGTGTGTGAGAGAGAGAGAGAGAGAGAGAGATGTGACCGTGTACCCTGGCATCCCTCCAGCTCACTTCTTCAGAGAGAGAAGAGGGGGAGGGAGAGAACAAGAAACAGAAAGAACCACAGAGAGTTGACTGAGAGGCCTCCTACACTCCAACTGTAACTCACAGAGGGGGAGAAAAAAAAAAACCCCACACACACACACACACACACACACACACAGCTACAGGATCTCCATGTGCTTTTCAGATGTATAATTTAGATGAAGCTTTACAAATAGATTGAGCTCACACAATAATTTCCCCCAAAAAAACAAAACAAAAAAAAATCAGAGACTCGTTGCCATGACAACAGGTCAAGCTGGTGCCCTAGTATTAACGACTTCTCGTTTTCCAAATCCCACAGGATATGATTTCTGCCGGGAGTCTGTGCCCTAAATTTGCCCTCTTTTTTTCCTTTTTGCTCTGTATCTCCACACACCCTTGAGCGCCCGCAAACCTGAGGCTGTCGACACACAGCAGCTGTCTAGACCGAAAAAAACAAACGCCTGTCGTCTTTGCGTTTTACAGAGTGTGAGCTCTAAAAGCCCTGTCGGACCACTTAATGATCCACCGATGAATTATTCACCGACGCTATGCTCAGTATTTACACAGATTTCAGACAGTACACACACACACACACACAGACACACACGCACACACACACACACACACACACACACACACACACACAGACACGTGCGTGCATTGCAAAAGCTTCAGGGGCGCATGGACGGTCAGGGAGAAGGAAAAGAGAATGAAAAAAATGCAGATGTAAAGATGAAAAGTTTGCAAGTTTTGCAGTTGTTTAGAAGAAAAGTCGTTCTTAAGTCGTGTTAAGCCTGTGGTGTGAGGCGGCTGTGTTTACACAAGGACTCTACTTACACTCTTAAGCACACTGAAAGACACGCGAGACGGTCAGGACACACCTACAAGACAAACCTAAAGACACATGAAGGATAAAGTGGAAGGCGAGAGCAAACTCCAGTCTATATGTCGCACGATCTGACCAAGAGATGTTTTTTAATTTTTTTTCAGTGACATTTATGACAAAAGAACATTATACAAGTAGTATAGTACAAGAGATTTGTTTTTGGAGTGTTAATTCTCAAACTTGGTGTGCATGTCCAGGTTTTCACTCAGACGTGTAAAGGCATCCGTTTTGCCGTAGAAGTCTTTTCGAGAAGTCCGATCGAGATGAAGCGAGTCCTCGGGGAGGGTGGAGGCGGGTGGAGGAGTTCTCTGTAACAGCGGGTTGCTTTGCAGGTTTTTCAAGTCGTCCGCGCTCAGGCTGAACATCACATCGTCTTTTTTTTTTTTTTTTGCAAGTTCCAAAAAACTGAACAAGCGAGCCCTTCACCATGCACAGAAGGCGTTTGCGAGACTATTTTTCATCCCTCGCTCAATTATTCGTTCTTTTCCTTGGCTCAAGTGCTAAAATGCATCTGAGTTTGGGTTGCGGGTGAAGATCCGTTCCTTTTCTTTTCCTTTTAAAAAAAAAAACTTTTTATTACCTTTCAGAAGAGTACAGCAACCACAGCCAAGGTGTGTAACTGTTTTGGCTCGGGGCCAGCATGTGTGTTTGTGTGATGTTCTGGCACGGGGCCAAAAAGCGCCACAAAGGCGTTAAATGGTTACATTCAGGGTTTTGTTCAGGGTTTTATCACTAAAGTCGCTTGTTCAAATTGGAGTGTCTGAGTTTGAGCAGACGACTCAATAGCTAGCCTTCGCCGTTGATTACGCTCTGTTTTAATTCAAATCAAGAAACCGATTCAACTTGTTTGTCATAGCAGACTAATCAAATATTTATATTTGATTTAGTATCGCTTCTGAATGACTTTATTTTTTTTAGCGAGTATCATAGGAATATGAGTAACGCAAGACACTTTATGTCCATGCTGCTAAAGCGTCCCGTGACTCAGACACACTTTATGTTGCATGAAAACATAGCAAAAAAGAAAAAAAAAATAGTGTTGTGAAGAAGCATTAAAAGAAAGTGCGAGGGATGAAAATCAATATTGCAGCCTGAGCCGGGGGCTTGGCGTATTACCGTGTAAGTGTCTGATGGGTTTCAGTGTGTTTCATCATGCCTGTGAGGTACATCAGTAAAAAAAACGTGCCTCACAGATCCAGAACAAAGAGAGAGAAAGAGAGACAGAGAGTGACAAATTGCAGTGTCTTGTCTGTCGTGGGACGAAAAAAAGCCCTGTGCTGGTACACAATCCAAAAGGGTCCAAATAGGTGTGTGTGTGTGTGTGTGTGTGTGTGTGTGTGTGTTTACTTTTTCCAGATGATTTCCACTTTTCTTTCATTTCTTTTTTTCCATTAAGCAGCTCTTAGATTGGGTTGTAAAAAATACTATGAAAGAAAATTTCTCATGAGTGTGAGGTATCACAGAAATAAGCCACATATAAGCATTGTGAATGTGTTGTTTTGTTTGTTTCCCTTAATTGATACTCATTATAAATACTTATATAATAAATTATACTTATAATAAGTATACTTATATAATAAAGCCTCCCTAAACTGAAAGTCTCTCAGCTTGGGTTAATAAAGTGTGTCTTTATTTTCTGCCACGTAGTACCAGAAACAGGAAGTCATGTGACTTGAATGGGAACTAAGGTGTGTGTGTGTGTTGTGTGTGTCGTGTGTGTTTGGGGGGTTGTTAGGAATGAGAGCTGCTGGTGCAGCAAAAAAAATCCCATAACATGTCTACTTCTTCATTTTGTTCAGACTTTATTTAGGTGTTGTTATAGCATTGGTGCCGCTGAGTCTCACTAGGGAGAAAAAAAGCAACAACCAAGTCAACGGTTCGAGTCATTTCAGGTGTTCCTGTGAGTAAAATATTTAATGATGGATAAATGTGACGGAGGTTCCTGAGCCGGGTGTTGTGGGCGGGTTTGTCCTAGACTGATGAGCTCAGCAAAAACACACATGCACAGACTGCGTAATACAGATAAGGTTCCAGGCCAGGCTCTAGAGTAACACGTTTATAAAGCGATATGAAACTATCACCACACATATCTACCATGTCTCCAAAAACCCTGAACACGCACAACATCTCTGTAAAACCTCCACCATGTTTACTTTAAGTGCCTAGTTCGAGACGCAAGAAAGATATTACGTTTCTGAAAGGAGGCCACGGCACCCCTAACCCGAGCACTTTGGAACCCAAGACATTGGAATGGTTTCGACATGGACGTTGCAACCCAAATTAACCAGTAAAGCATTGATCGACAAATGCTGCTGCGCTATCAGTTTTGGTCAGGTGGTACCAGTGCACAGAAGAACACAGTGTTCTTTACTGTAGCTAAAAATACATTGGTGTTGCCCAAAGTTTATGTGTGGCTTTAAGTGTGGTGTGTGTGTGCATGTCTACCCAAGGCCACGCACTGGTGTCCGGTTAAGCCCTGCATCCATTACCATAGGAGGTGCCGGGATTGGGAGGCCAAGCGGGAAGTGGATTGAGCAAGCGTGCGTGTATGCGCACTAGTCGTGTTTACTGAGGTGTTAAAGCTCCGGTGTCAGTTTGTAGCCCGAACCAAGTTTTTCTTTTTTTTTTTTTTTTTGCTGGTGTGTATCATGATTTGTCAGTCGTCCTAAACTTTTTAAGGTTGAGATGCCGTGTCTTGGTCATTTATCAGCTCTTGACAGGAAGGGGCCATTTAGCGTTTTCCCGATTAGAGGGGAAAAGGCGTGTCCTCCCACTCGATTGGTCAGATATGTTCCTGATGCTGGGGTGCCAAGAAAAATATTTTCATTTTGCAGGTTTTTTTTTTTATATGTTTCATGTAAAATATAGCATATAATATGTTGGTATTTCTGACCATGCAAGAATCTACAGAACCTCTCAAGGGACATAAAAGGAAAGAAAATACAGTTAGAAAAATACGGTTATTAAAACCCTGAGTGACTCATATACTGTATTTCTGGGTCTTTTAAACTGTGCTTAAAAAAACACAACTTAATTCTTAATTCATGCTCCAGGTTTCTAACCAATCATAGATCAGACTGAAGCCTTGTAACCAATCATAAAGCAGAAGGCGGAATTTCTTAACCTCGCGCACAATCTTCCTAACAGAGGCTGTTGCAATCATTCGTTTTTATTTCAGTAATCATCATCATTATTATTATTAGTAATATTTATAAATCACTTATTTATGCATGAATATGCCTTAGACTGAGATGTAATATTAAACAAATATTGTGGTAAACTGCAAGAAAAACAGAACAATTTAAGTCCCACCTTTGTGCTCTATGGTTCTAACCAATCATAGACGAGGGGGAATTCTTGTAACTAATCATAATGCAGAAGGCGGGATTTCTTAACCTCACACACAAGCATACTTAGAGTTTTAGACAAGTTTTTTTGTCTTCTTCCTTTTTTCTTCTTCTTTTTTTTCTCCCACGTCCCATTTAACGACTCATGTCAACCGTTTGTTTTTGAACGAGCACGGTATTTTACTTGAATCAATTATGACAGCACTGTAGCGTAGCAGTTAGCACCGTGGCCTCGCACTTCCAGGGTCGTGGGTAGTTTGATTAGCTACAGGTCTGTGTGCATCTTCTCCCGTGCTTGGTGGGTTTCCTCCAGCAGTCCAAAGATTTGCAGCTCAGGCCAATTGGATTTCACTGTGTGAATGAGTGTGCGAGTGCTTATGTGCCCGCGATGTATTGGCACGCCATCCAGGGTGTACCCCGCCTTGTGCCCTAGGTCTCCTGGGACAGGCTCCAGGTTTCCTATGATCGTGAACAGAATAATTGGTATGGAGAGTGAGTGAGTGTGTGGGTGAATCTGTGGACTTTCACAAAGTTTATTGATCTTAATCATAGTCGAGTACAACATCAGAAGCTATATCAGAATTGTTAATGCATGACAATAATTGTGTACATTACCATCAGTGTTGCTAACGTTACCAAGTTTGCAATGTTTCTCCTTGAAGTATTCAACATTCTCTAGCGTTAGCTGATCCAAAGCACGCCTCACAATCAGCTAGAAACGATATGGAACTGTCGCTTGAGTAGCTATAGTTTTAGAACTCATATACTCATCGATCTCGGCCATGTTGTTGAGGACCTACAGTATGATGATGTCATCGATGCCATGCTTGTTTTTTTTCTGGAGATATTTCTGTATTTCGATGTACAGGTACGATATTTGTGTACACCGTGGTGGATAGGGAACAACTAATGGAAATACTTTTACAAAATAAAATGTTTTAGTTATCTCAATCAAATACAATGAAGTAGGCATGTG
This sequence comes from Clarias laeviceps, assembly GCA_030014305.1. Taxonomy (NCBI): domain Eukaryota; kingdom Metazoa; phylum Chordata; class Actinopteri; order Siluriformes; family Clariidae; genus Clarias; species Clarias laeviceps. The sequence continues at coordinate 29,439,460 of JAQMYJ010000012.1, read as the reverse complement.
CATTTGATGGGTGCTTTAGGGGACTCAATAAGAATCAATGCTCACAGTAAAGTTAAACCTTTATCACTTCTTTTTAATTGTCTTCATGGCTTCGAGATGTATCTCAAAGTTTAGAAAAGCTTTTATTTATTATTTTTCCCTTACACATTAGCCTGAACTCTGGAAGTAATTTTTTTATTATTGTGTAAAGCTGCTTTGCAACAATGACCATTGCAAAAAGTGCTATATAAATAAAACTGAATTGAATTATACCCAAGTTAGGATTTTGTTAATGGATATTAGTATAGTCTCCTACTCAAAATGAATGGAAAATAAACAACCAAAAAAAACAAAAACGGGATTAACTGTGTCTGAAACCAAAGCCGAGTTCTCATAAGTCTCCTTTTCTATTTTTTTTTTTTCGCCTTGCTCAAGTTCTTTTATATTTTCTCTTCGACGGTTCAGTGCACGTGTGTGTTTACGTTGGCTCGCTCGGGAGGATGGGACGTGCAGTTCTCTGGCATGAGACGCGATTTACAGCTACAGAACAAATCGTGCCAGGGAAATGTGTCTCGAGTGACTCCCTGCTTAGCGATATTATTATTATTATTGACTGAATTATTCCATGTCTTACAGAGCTTGCTGATGCGAATGATGCAGGACAGGGATGTCGACGTGATGTGCGTGTACGTGTGATATATCCGTCAGTGTGATTGGCTAAAGAGGTTGTGTTAGGAAAGTTGATACCCCATGTGTCATGGAAAAACAGGTCTGTCTTCTTATGCAACATACATCCTTTTAGACCTGTTGACTCAATATCATGTGACTTATTATTGAAATTCAAGGCCAGGTTCGTGGATGGCGTAACGTAAAGCAACGGGAGTGGCATATACTGTAGCGTGCTCTGATTAACTGACTGTTTAGAGTACAATCACATATACACAAACAAAGAGAGAGACGCCTCTTGTGCTGGCCGGAGGAGGAAAAAAAAAACAACAACGCACATTTGGTAGTAAGGAGTGGAATGTTCTCGTCTATGATCCAGCATTTAGAGCAGCTGGGAATGGGACGAGAGAGAGAGAGAGAGAGAGAGAGAGAGGAAATCTGCAGACATGCTTCATGTTTTTCATAAGTTTGTTTTTGTGGGTCTAAGCATTTTTTTTTCTGTTTGAGTGGTGTGGGTGCGTGTGTACGTGTGTGTGTCTGTGTGTGTGTGTGTGTGTGTGTATTGTGTGTATAAATATATCTCCTCTCCTGTGCAGCATCAGCGGCCGGTCTGAGTTTATTTATAAACCTCCTCCTACGTGTCAATGGTCCGCTCTCCTCTCCCTCCCTAAATCTCCCTCCCTCTCTCCCTCTCTCTCTCTCTCTTCCTCTTTTTCACTTTCTGTAACTCTCTATTCTTCTGTCTCACCCTCCCTTTTTGAAAATCAAGTGCTTGGAGAACTATAAATTTCCTCCCAAGCATCAGGGTTCAATAATTATTCCTGGAAATTGAAGAGTACACACACGCACACGCGCACACACACACACTCACAAGCACAGAAAGTTCACTGTAAGAAGACCTTCTCCTGACAAACTTGGCCGTACACTTGAACTGACCTCAAGATTTGTGTGTGTGTGTGTGTGTGTGTGTGTGTGTGTGTCCTTTTCCTTGTTATGATGCATGTGAATTCTACCGAGAGCCTAAGAAAGGATTAGTTGCCTCCATGGAATACGTGCACACATAAACATACTGAGTCAAACACACACAGGCACACACTTTTTTTTTCCATCACTGATTATGTCATCAGGTCCCTCTAGAAAGGTGCAAGGTCCACGATTTATTTATTTATTTATTTATTTATTTATTTTATGAGTGACATCATCTCATCTTTACATCTGACTCGTTACAAAACGGATTTATCTAAATTCTAAATCAAGGCTTTAAATATATCTGTGTAGAAACGAGTATGTGTTAGATAAAGGACGTGGCCCGGGTGAGGAAAAGTCAGGTCGGGAAAAAGTGTCCAATCAGCTGAGAGAAATCGCCAAAGGGGGCGGAGCTTGAGAACTCGACGCTTTGGCCAGACCACTAATCAAGCGCAAGACTGTGGCGTATCCCAGCGAGAGCTTCAGCGTGGCTTTTTGACCTCTTTGGGTGTGTGTGACCTTGTGGCTGTGCAGTAGGTGGTGGACCAATAAGTCCCAGAGTGTATTTTCACATTACGCTGTCCTAAATAGTACAAAAAGAAAAAGTGAAAAAGAGGAAGAGAGAGAGAGGGAGAGAGGGAGTGAGATTGCAGTTTCACTTATCTCACTTTAATTAAAACAAGGAGAGTAAAGTTAAAGATGTGTGCATGTGACTGTGTGTAGTGTGTGTGATGTGAGTGTTATGTGTGTAGTGTGTGGCTGCTGACATTGATAGATTGTTACCACATGTTGCTGAAGGACAAAAAGGCCTCTGTGTTCCAGAGAGATTCAGTGCGCAGCTGGGCTCTCACTTAACAGCCCTACACACGCAAAAACACACCCATGCACTCTCTCTCTCTCTCTCTCTCTCTCTCTCTCTCTCTCTCTCTCTCTCTCTCTCACTCACACACACACACACACACACA
>JAQMYJ010000012.1:29422913-29436784 GCA_030014305.1 Clarias laeviceps | reverse complement strand
CTCTCTCTCTCTATCTCTCTCTCACTCACACACACACACACACACACACACACAGTTTCAAGTAAAACACAAATAGCTACAGGAATAGCTTCTTCTGAATAATTTGAACATTCTGTTAAGAGTTATTGAGGTGTTTTTCCAGGATTCAAAGTCGTCAACGTATGTCAGGATCGAATTTGTCAATGAAGGTGAAGAAATTAAGAAAATTTAGTGCACGAGAGCAAGAACTTAAATGTGTTTGAGTCTCAAAGTAACCATAAAGTGTACTTTTGTACTCTTTTTAGAGATCGTAGAGGTGTGTGTGTGTGTGCACGTGTGTGGTGATACATGTCCAGGCGCATCAAATAGTGTGTGTGTGAGTGTGTGTGAGGCTGGGCGAAAGTCTAAATCCGAACACTCGGGCTTGGACTGCTATTTTTGATGCCATTGGAGAAATCATAAGCATCCTAATCATAATTACTCCCAGCTTTTTCTATACCACAAAGAGAGAGAGAGAGAATAAACCTTAATGACTTCATTCACAACATGTTTTTCCATTGAGAATTTAGTCATCAACAACCCCCCCACTGCGCCGTTCCTCTAGTCACACGTACATACACGTACACGCACACACACACACACACATACACACGAATGCACAAACATTAAGTCATATCTCCAGAGAGGTACAGCAGGATTGGCGGGATTTGATTCACCTTGGCCTATTCAGGGAGTAATAGTGTAATCTGCCTGATAATCTACATAGGAAGCAAGATCAGACTCAGGTTTATGCTTACCGTCAGAAGTGTCAGTTTAAATTAAAAGAGGCATGAAAGAAAGTGATATATGATTTCAGGTGCAGTAGTGTTGCTGATAAACTGGTTCAGTAGGAGGTGTTGTTTTTTTCATAGACTTTGGTGCATCCAGGAAGTATATTGCATAAATCTGTATTATTGTGTATTTCTGTTGAATGAATTCCTGCAGAACTTACAGTAGAAGATGGAAAGCAGGATTACAGAGCGGATAATGTGTGTAAATCAGAAATGCGCGCGCACCACTGTGAGGTTTGTTCCCACGCAAAGGCTGAGAAAAAAAGAAGTGTCTTTTACTGTAGTTTTTTTGTTTTTTTGGTTGGGGGTGTTTTTGCAACCCTGGTAAATGATATTAGGTCTTAACTATCTGTTATATGGTTGCTCGAAACAGTGGCCTATAACATAAGTCAACTAATGATAAAATAATTCATATTCGGTTTCATTGGGTTTTATCCTCTTGCGATCCGAATGTCCTCATATGAGAATATGAAATTTTGCCCCAACTATGTTGTCTATATATCCATGTTTGATCCTTATATGAAAAACATTAGGTATAATTCTTATGCCAAGCCTTGAAGATATTAAGTTCACAGTTTTTCGGGTGCTATTAAAAAGAAACAGTGAGGAGAAAATTCATTGTACCTAAAAGTAGGATCTGGGTATCGGCAGGTTAGGTCAGAATTAATGAAAGGTTAGATTAGATTAGAGTAGATTAGATATGATTTAACTTTATTGTCATTTTGCAAAGTGCATGTACAAAACCAATGAAATGCAGTTACTATCTAACCAGAAGTGCATAAGCAGCCTATTTCCAATAAATAACATTGTGGTAAGTGAGGGTATGGCTCCATATGCACAGAGGTGAGAGTGTCTTATGTACAGAAGGTGCGGTAGGTAATAAAAATATTGCATAAGGATATTGTATATAAAAATATATATAACTGTGGAAACATTGTGCAGTGGATATGACATGTCAAGCAAGAAGATACTGTAACACGCTCAGCACGATATACGTATGTACATATGTATACATATGAATGTCTATATGATACCGTATATACAGAATAAATATGAGTGGGATATACAGTAGTGCAATAATGAACAATAATTATGGATGGTGCAAAGATTCATAGTGGAAGAAGAAGTGCAATATAGACTGAAAGTGACAGAATTGTGGTGTATTTGTTAGCATTCTATGATCAGCTGTTTCGTGTGGTAAGAGCCACATGGAAAAATCTATTTTTCAGTCTCTTTGTGTGGATGCTGAGGCTGATTCAAGAAGAGTGAATAGTCCATAGTTGGAGTGAGCGGTATCTTTGATAATGCCTTGAGCACTTTGCTGTCAGTGTTTCTTGTAAATGTCCTGCAAGCTGAATACCAATGATTTGCAGCAATGCAGTTGCCATACCACACTGAGACGCAGTTTGTGCCGATGCTCTCAGTGGTACAGCAGTAAAAGTTCCCCAGTATCCTGAAGCACAGGTGGGACTTTTTAATAGAAAATACTATTATTCTAATAATATGCGCATGTCCCCAACGAAATCTACCACCATTGCTGCCCTGAGGGAATATCTTTTCTGTTCCTCTACTACAGTTCCTGAGAGTTGTAGGATTGATGCCAAGATGCGTACCAGCTCTTTTTGGATCATATGTAACCCAACACCTTGCTAAGTGTCTTTATGTTATTGTTGTCATTGTAGGTTCTCTCTCTGCCACTGTTTGAAACTTTACCAACTAATATTCAAAAGTACTGGTAATAAAAAAAAAGTCTCCTATGGTGTCTTGGTCTACGCTGAAGGAGACATTATTTTTGTCTCTTCTGGCTCTTACCTCACTGGGTTGTATGGGTCAAATGTTTCATACATTGTCCTCTAAACCCCGAGAGTAGTTCAAGAATAAGGGTAGTTAAAAATATGGAAGTTCCTTGTTGCAACTTGCATTCTACCAAGTTATTAGGATCTATTTCTAATCTCATCTGTTTCTCTTTTCTGGCACAGAATTCCATCAGGCACAACCTGTCTCTACACAGCCGTTTCGTCCGTGTCCAGAACGAGGGAACTGGAAAAAGCTCATGGTGGATGATAAATCCTGAAGGAGGAAGGGGAGGCAAGGCACCACGTCGCCGCGCAGTCTCCATGGACAACGGAAACAAGTACACCAAGAGTGCACGAGGACGTGCAGCAAAAAAGAAGGCAGCGTTACAGGCTGCCCAGGAGGGATCGATAGAGAACGTGTCTGCTGGGGGTCTGTCCAAGTGGCCAGGTAGTCCTACATCCCGTAGCAGTGATGAACTGGATTCCTGCTGGACTGACTTTCGGTCACGAACAAACTCCAATGCTAGCACAATAAGTGGCCGTCTGTCACCAATCTTAGCCAATCAAGAGTTGGATGAGGTTCCAGACGATGAGTTGGGCCCACCCCTCTCACCGATGATCTACTCAAGTTCCAACAGCCTTTCGCCTCCTTCTTCATCCTCCTCAAACTCCAAACAATGCCCGGCTGAGCTTCCAAGACTAGGCACGATGAACCTCAATGATGGGCTAACTGACAACCTTATGGATGACCTCTTGGACAACATAGCACTTGCACCATCAACACAGACAAGTCAAGATGGCTCTACCTTTACATTCGGGAGCACCACTTCCACTCCAGGCTCCTCCTCTTCCTCACCAAATGGTGCCAGTAGTAGTGGAGGGTTTGGAAATTCCATTTTCGGCCCCTCTGCTGGAGCATTAAGACAGACACCCATGCAGACGATCCAGGAGAACAAACAAGCATCTTTCTCAAGCATTTCTCGTTTTGGAAACACCACGCTTCAGGAGCTGCTAAACTCTGACTCACTGGGCTCCCACAGCCACAGCGATGTCATGATGACACAGTCTGACCCGCTCATATCACAAACCAGTGCAGCCGTTGCTTCTCAGAGTTCCCGTCTTCGCAATGGCCTCATGCACCCCAAAGACCCTATGATGCCATCATTCGGTTCTGGGTTCAAAGGTCAGAGCAGCCCTCTCCAGAATAACCGACATCATCAGGGCTCCAACACCCAGGCATCACTGCACTCGCTCCCCAAAAATGGTCACCCAAGCCTGGCGAATGAGATTAATAACGTAGTATCTGCCAAGCAGCATCTTCAGCAGCAGTCCTCCATCTTGCTGAGTGAGACCTCTGTTTACTCTGGGTTGAATGGCAGTAACGGAATGGGGGTTTCTGGAACAGAACGCTTTCCCACAGACTTGGATTTGGACATTTTCAATGCAAGTCTTGACTGTGACATGGATTCCATAATCCGCTCAGACTTAATGGATGCTGACGGTCTAGACTTTAACTTTGATGCTTTGGTGCAAAATAGCGTCAGCCTGAACCCTGTTGGCAGCTTCAATGGGACGACGCAGTCCAGTAAAAGCTGGGTTCCTGGCTGAAAGTGATTTTAAAGGTCAGTAAAATTGTATGATTTGACAAGTTTCAAAATATATATTGGTGTGAAATGCATTCTGGATGTATTGTTTCAAATACAAATGGCAGGAACAATAATTATTTGAAAATCATATCCAAGGATGCAGGACAGATTTAAACTCTATGAAATTTGTTGGCCAAAAGTTTGTGCAGCCCTTACCAGTACAACCATATGTTACTGTTCTCAAAACTGCTGCCACATACTTGGAGGCAAATAGTGGTCTTTGTATGCCGTAGTATTGAGATTTTCTTTTACTGAAAATAAGAGGTCCAAACCTTGAAGTGTCCAGCACAGAGACCTGACAGAACTCGACACATTATGAACTGGATGTGGAGCCTCCTTGACATCCTGGCATCAGTGCCAGACCTTAGTGATGCTCTTGTAGCTGAGCTGAATGAACACAAATCCCTTCCCTCATGGAATGCAGTAGTTTTGGAATAGGGTATACAATACTGAGCTTTTCATGTACTTTTGCCTGTATAGCATCTGTTCAAATTTCAGTGTAACGAATTTGTGCAATAACATAGTGACATAGTGGAGTCAAGCACAAGTGGGGATCCACTGGGAAAGTGACATAGAAGTCTATACAGCATAACTAACTGATTTCTTTCACTCTGTTTCTGCTTCAGGCACACACCGGCATTGCAAAAAAAAAAAAAAAAAAAACACAGACAAATTTCCATCCATCATGGACTCATGCCATCCATTGCCAAGCCTGCCGCCACCATCGAGCACTGGAACCTATGCCTGTTTACAGTCTACAGCTCTGGAGAATCTTACCTTAAGTACAGGAAACACACCAGAACCCACACAGGTGTTAAAAAGACATTTTTGATTAACGGACACTTGTTTTTAAAGTCCTCCCCCAAACAATGCCTATCTTCAAAATCACTTGAAAATAGAAGGGTTTCGTGTGCTACGGAAAAAACTTCCTACGACTTCCTTGTGGTTTGTTGTCAAATGTCATCTTCAAGCACTTACACTTTAATAACACATTACTCAAACTGAGAGTGAAAATTTACACACGAGTTTAAATTTCAAAAGCAAAACTCTGAGACTGAGTAATGTTTCGACTCGGTGCACTTTGGGTTCCGCCTCCAGTTTCAGTTTTGATCAGCGGCGTAATCAGTTCCTAATTTGACATAGTAGCTTAATATCAGAACTGAAGTAATACAATATTGTAGCACAGAAATACAATAAGAAAGATTCCTTACTGTTTGTTTGTACTGTATGTAACTTTAAAAAAAAAAAAAGAAAGAAAAAAGAAAGAAAAAGTTCTAACTCGTATGTAAATGCTTCTAAGAGAGAGCTTAGCTGGTGGAAGGATAATTTTTAGCTAGTTGTAACACGACTTCTGGGCTATTGCATATCATTGTAGCCAAATTAAGAACTTAATAAAAATGTTCTTGCATTGTGAACATTTCCACGCCATACCAGGTGCTAAATAATCAGTGTTGGGCCATGTGTGTGTTCCCAAGGCTTGAAGGACAGAGCATACACAATTACCATAGCTTATGGCAGCATTCAGTGGTGGGTAGGCTTTCCCTGTGGAAGCCATCTTTACTGAGCAAAAACAAATAAGCTAGCATTTGTATATTTGCCAAAATTACTTGAACATGTTGGAGATATGCTTTTAGCCAAAATCACGTGGAAAAACACAGTTGAATTTAGAGACTTCCTGTCTCTATATGCAAACTATATCATCACCATGGCTCAGGGTTGAAAAGGGGTTACCATAAAAAAATTTAAAAAAAATAGAAAAACTTCAGGTCCCCGCTCAGTTCTAACTGCAACCTGGTTGTATACAGTTTCTTGACAGTGAGAAATGTTAAGGGAATGTGTGCATTTCTACACAGGCAACAAGCTTCTAAAAACAGGAAGCGACAAAAGAATTTCGGGGTGGGGTTTGTTTTGTGTCTCGAATGAGATTTTGTTGTTTTGGAAAGCTTAGCTTTTCTAACAGTTGTATAAAAAACTAATGAAATCCCCAGTGTTCTGTGTTGTCTCGCACCACTATGCATGTATGTAACTGTGCATTGTGTGAATAATGTACAAACATCCTGCTTTGAGTCATGTAACGTTGTGATGGCACAGTACAAGTATTGAAAATGCTGTGAGAGCGCTTTGGACCACTCGAGATTATAAAATACCCTAAGATCCAAAAAGTCAAAAAAGTAGTCTCCATGTACACGAACTCCAGGTAATAGTTTGTAGGTGTTGTGAAAATGAAAATGTGTGTCGTCTTCTTCATGGACATTCTTATTTCTTACATTACCATACCAGAAAAGTCCATAAGAACAAATTCTACCTTAGATTAATAATGGGCCTGATTTATCAATCCTTTACTGAAGTCCTGTGTGTATATGGACACACTCCAGCTTCAAATTCCAGACATATTTACACAAAACGTCCCGTAAGACTGATTTTCCTTTGTACTCACAAGCGTTTGTTGATAAATACCAACCAGCACATTCATGGCACAGCTGAGTTTCATTGACCGACGTCCCCCACAAAACTCCATAATAGGGAACGCTCATGGAGGATAACGAGGTGAAAAGGAAGAAAATAAGTTAGAAGATATTTTAGGCTCACACTGACACCAATAAAGCAGGATGCATAACACCTGATAAAGACCAAAATCATACATAAAAATGAAAACAGATGGAGGAAAAATATATATCTTCTCTGTATTTGAATCAATACACCCCTTTAGAAATCCATGAGGAAACCCGATTGATGAATTCAAGAAGAAACCGATGATAGCACATAGCACGCTAGGTAATATCATGCTCGGAGGACGACAAGGCCTATTTGAGATCAGGTATTTATATTATGTCTGTTCGAAATGAGAAGAAATCCTAAGCAGTGACAACAACTCGAGACAGGAATGGCACAAGGTTGAATTAGTGCTCACTTAAAAGTCTCGCACAGAAGCAAACAAATCTAATTATTATCCAGCTTTCATTTTTGGAGAAAAAAAAAACATATTAAACCAATAAACTAATGTTAATTCATGAGTTCATAGCCAGCTTGATAAATGAGGCCCATTGCTTGAAAAATAACACAAATTCACACATTTAAAAAATATATATATATATTTATATATATAGGGCCAATTAAAATATATATATATATATGTATATCTTTTAATTGGCCCTTGCTCTTTAGAACAACCTTGCATGTGTTCTGCTTCTTCTTCTACTTTTTCTTTTTCTAATTATTACTTGTTTTTAGGTGGGAGAACATGACACCACCTCAGTTATATTCCATGGGAATGATTGGTATCCCAGGACAGCCCTAATATCCTCCCAAGTCCACGGTGTTATGTATATGTCCATGCTGAGAATCAGACACGATTACCACTATCGTAATCTCTTCCTGACTTTATCCCGCCTATTATCTTCGTCCCTTGACCCCTTGTCCACTTGACCCCTTGATCCTGTAGTAATAACTTCTCTCCTTGATGTTAGTGGGTATTTTTATTCCTGTGTACTCCATTTTGAATTGCAATCTAGTTTGTATAAAAATGGTGCGCATGTAAATAAAGCTTGATTGAGCTCTAGGTCTCTGTCTTGAAATCTTGTTTTTAAAATTGTTCCTCATGTCATTTTATACCTGACTTACCGCATACTGTACAGTATACTTCACAAACACATAGTGAGCTTTAGTATTTGTTGTATAATGAATATCTACATAAGGTGCATCTTGTAGTACAGTTCTGCAAGACTAGTTTTCTAGTGCTCAATAATCAGGCTTAGTGATCTCACACTCCGTATATATACACACACACAACCTTTTCCAAAGATCAGCCTGTTATGTAATGTCAAGGGCGATCATTGTTGTGCCAATATTGAATGCTTGCGTGACAACTTTTCAAGATCTGGGCCTTTCTAGAAATGTGACTCACATGTGGTTAACAGACTGAACCCTTTCATCGAACCATTCCTTGACATAAGGGCACCTTTGAACATTTTTGTACATTTTTCATCATATGACATCACGGATCGTTAAAGTGCCTTCGGTGTCACGTAATCCGTCAGACATAATATTTAATTAATTCTTTCATTTAGGCGTCTTGTTGAGGAAGCACTTTATTCTGGTCAGGGTTGCATCCAGAGCGAGGCAGGAATATACACTGAACAGGCTGCAAGTCGATCACAGGCCACTTATTCATCTTCCAGGTGTCTTGGAGTTTATTTTTCATGCTGTCTTCCTCTGATATATATTTTCCTGCATATTAGCCCATCATTATGAAATCACCACACATACCTGCTTACTGAATCAATTTACTATGAAAATGCTGACAAAGTGTACGTTTTGAATAAAGAAATCCAAATCAGAAAACCACGTTTAGCAAATTATATAATAAAAATAAATATGTTTGAAAAGGTCAAAAAACTAAGCAAAAAAAAAAAGTAAAAATAAAATTAAATATATGCAATCTAAGCATGTGAGTGTGTGTGTGTGTTTGAGAGAGAGAGAGAGCACGCGTCCTTCCATGTGTGTGACTTCAAGTGAGGTCAACACTTCTATCTGATCCGTAATATGGGAGATTTGAGAACTTGGCTGCAGTGTGGTGATGTCATTACTGAAAGGAGGCTTTGTGTGAACCAGAGAAAGGGCGCACGACAGAGAGAGAGAGAGAGAGATAGATGTGCAATCTCAGGTTCACCATATCTCCATTAGGCAGTAGAATACAATCTTTCACTCAGCTGAGTGAGGGACTGCACCCTGAGATCTGTTACAGGAAACACCATTAAGCTTTATTACAGAGAACATATGCAAAGGCAAGCCCTGCACGAAAGTGATGGAAGTCGTGAAGAAAACATTCACCTCACTAAAAGCTTCTTTGAAAGTTTAGCATTTGGATCACAGTTTGGAAACTAAAAAGTAGCCACTCTGCTGTCAGTGCTGTAAAGCCAAAAATAATCGTGACCACCATGTCCAATCTGTAGCACCTGCTGAATTTGCCTAGCGCCTATCTAACATTTTTATAGAATCTATCTGCAATCACACAGGAATCTAGGTGTAAAGTCTGTTGTTAAAACTTGTTGTTAGAACTACTAATCTTGGTCTCATTTCAGACACTTAAGTTACATTTACACGGTCTACAACCACAACACAAATCAGTGTAAACACAGAATACTACTTCCATTACCTTGATCAGTAAAGTTAAATGTGTTTAACTGTAAATAAATGACCAAAATCCAGATGGATTGTTGTGAAAAGTGATTCGATTTACCCCTCTGTTGTATTTATATCTTTGGATCTTATGCAACAGGTTTAAGATTCACTTGGCTCACTAGGTTTGCACATGTTGACTTCCCTTTCCAGATCACACGCTTGTGTTTAGTTGGAAATATGTTTGGCACATCATCTTGGAAGTTGGACACCCTAAAGAGGCAACCACATTCTGGTCGGAAATTTCCTGGTACTTGAATCAATATTTACAAGAAACTCTAAAGCACTATCACTTCCATATTTTACATCTGGCATAATCAGATCAGATTACAAGTGGTGGTGTGGTAAATCACGATATTTCTTGTATAGTGGCAACTCGCAGGTTTAAGGTGATGATTTCCACCACCTCTGCTCAGACAATGGACGCCGTCCCCCCCCCATGTGTTGGTAAGTAAACAACTGGTCTGAGGATCAGATGGCTAGCTTCCAGTTCAGATAACATCACAGGGCACATACCAGGGACAGCAGGGACTAGAGCCTCTGGAGATCTGGGGGGTAATGCTTTATTTGTAGACAGATGCATACATTTTTTTTTGATTATAATATTTTACAGGATAGCTGGTCTCTTCAGAATCATTCAGTCACAAAGGCATGCATCTCCATGTCCTACTTGAAGATTTTGCTAGACAGTTTTAAATTATACACAGATAAAGTCAAATTCCCACATAAGCCCCTTTTTTTCATGACCTTTAAGGGACGTCTGAACAGGTTGGAGGTCACAATGATTAGCTGCAATGGTTATGACATAGACATTAAGATAGAGCCATTTCCAAAACAATTTCTTCTTAAGGTCATGCATGGGCCAGGTGCAATCATAGTCCTTATTGAGGGTTCAACTTAAATTGGTGCAAGGGAAATTGCCAGGGTGTCCATTGGAAACAGCAGTGGGACACAGTCTCTTTCTGGCTGTCTTTCTGGACATACAGCAAGAAGAACCATTCCAATCCTCACATGTTCAGGATTCCTTTTTAATCCTGGACACAGGTTCCCTGTCTACATGGTGCTTCTGTGTATGTTCGCCCATAAATATTTTCCAGTTTCCTACAATCTTCCAAGCATGGTGGATTAGCTACACTGAATTACCATGACTTTCTATGTGATGAACCGGCATTCCATATAGGGTGTATTCCCCTCTCATTTCCAGACTCTCTGGGATAGGCTTCTGATCTAAAACAGACCAAACCACACACACCTAACCACTTATTGAAAAATTTGTTAGACCACCTTTATAATTTTTAGGGAATGTAGAGTAGGTAGGGTGTCCTAAAAGCACCACTTGAAAATTCCTGAATCAGGAACCTGTACCCTCCTGTAAAGGGCATCTTCGGCAACAGGCCTAAAGAGTGACCAGGGTAGACAAGGCAGGTTCCAGATGCATGATTTGCACACATTAAGCAATCACACATAAAAAAATCTTTATAAACCAGTGTTCATACAGTATCCCATCCCTTGGCCCGGATGCCCCACAAGCAGGAATGAGGTGTAAAGTCACACATTCCATTAGAGAGAAGCTAATGTCTGCTGATTGGAAGGAGTGCTAGGAATAGCCAACAATAATCCAATGTGATATACAAATTTATACTGTAGGTCCTGTGTCTGGGGAGTCCACCAGTGTCAATCAACAGTGTAATTTATATAGCCAACACCAAGTGGGCAAAATTCATTTTATAGCTGACAACCAAAATCAATATGCAAAGGGTGCACCAAACAACCCTAATTGCATCATAACCATCTTCATGATGTTATCTATCTTTACATCCCTCTTTTTTTTCTTTCTGGCTGTCTCATGTTAAAGATGGGAAGTGGAACCTAGAGGAACATAATAGTATTGCCGAGAGCCTTTACTTGACTTGAGGAATCCACAGAGACAGGATAAATTTTTAAAAACTGCATATCCAGGCAAACCACAAATATAAAACTTGAATGTTTATGTCTTATGTTGGTCTTAGTGTATATCTCTTTCTAGATGAAAAGATAAAAGCCAGGCTAGAGTTGAGCACAGCGGCAGGTTACAGTTCTTGTAACACCTTCTCACTCTTCTGGAGGAGTGAAGAACCACAATAGAGGTTTAAAAAAAAAGAAGAAGAAGTGTGAATTATAACACTGGGATGTGAAGAAAGATTTTTGGACTTTTGTTCATAAGCGTGCTGTGATTTTGCCGTGGACCAAATAAAACCAGCTGTGCAGCTCTGCCTATGTGAGAATGAATTTCTGTAGTCTTCTGGTATTGTTTTTTTGACACAGCTCATAGTCAGATGGTTTCTTGTTTTGCCTAATTAGGACTTAGACTTTTACAGCCTACAAGCTGGAAACCAGACCAGGCAATTTTTGCTGAAGCTCTGCACATTGTAGCCTCATATATCACTCGAGATAAACCAGTTGTTGTCTACTACAGTCTTAGTTCATTTGCCCCAAGGATTGTGTATGCTTTGAAATGCTTTTCTGTTCACCACAGCATTTCTTCCCTCTCACCCACCAGCCAGCACTTCTATAGCTGCCATCTACTTTTCAACCAGCATCACATTATGGTGGAAAATTCTTAGCTATTCACCCTCTCCAACATATATGAGCTCACTGACACCCACTAGTGGCTAGTGTTGCTGTGCTCCAGAGGACAGATTATGTGAATTACTTCCTGTCTTTTGAACCAGCTTGAGGAAATTTGACCATTTTCCGTTGACCTGTCAGAAACCCCAGGACTGCCCTAAACCTCACCAAGAAAAAATAACATTAACAAACAAAGAAACAAACAAAAACCTCAAATGATCTGCCATGGAGCATTTTCTGGCTTCAGGGTCTTGAAGGTTGCTAATCAAACACAGACTTCCACTTATACACACTTTAATTTGCCGGAAAACAACTTAAATTGCTGTGACATGGTGGCAATTTTGATATATATTTGCCAAGTATGATCTAATCAAATGAAAAATGTTGACTGTTTTTAAAACCTATTACAGAAGATTGTGTTGAGGAAAACAAGATAAGATAGTGGGTTTAACTAATGACATACTGTAAAAGTTGTGGTTTGGGTGTAAATTTTGCCCTAAAGAAGATGTTTAAAATTACATCTTGGTACAAGTTGGAAAGTTGACATTCTTTATGAAGCTACAATATATCATTCATGTGACGCCAAGGACCATCGTGCATCTTGCCAAGATCAAATGCATGTTCTAGACATACAGAGCAAGAAAGTTAACCTATCTAATGTGAAAACATAAAACAGAGGTAATGTGATATAAAATGGTAATATCTGAGCATGAGACATATAATATGGTCATATATTTTATCCTTCTTTTTTAAACAAGTTTGCATAAGCCTTAAAGGTCTCCAAAATGCATGTGTTAATGTTCCAGCTCAAATACAACTCAGGTCCTGCTGATTTAGATCCTGGCTGCTTGATTTTTTCCCTGATTTACTCCTTTTCCAATCATGCTTTCATTTTCGATAATTTTTAATGGATCCAAATGCCCCTTTGTTGAAGTGAATTTTCCTAGTCAATAAGAATGCAGCGACTGGAAACGCCCATATGCGAGACCTTATCAAACATTTTTCATCCATTTTCGTCATATTTAATTAACCAAATAAAGGGGTAAAATAAATGTAAGAGCATTTATTTATGACATCTTCAATATTTAGTGATTATAAAAGTTAATATAGAACAAAGAGCTCAAGAAGACTAGGTTATGGTTTCAGACAATAGCTCTTAAAATTGATAAGAGCAGAGCTGAGAAGAAGTGGGAGTCATCTTTTTATAGGAAGTCACAATAGGGGAAATCTGATTTCCTTGTTTTGAGCCAATAAAGAATTGGAAAAGGCCAAACAGCAGGGATCGTTTTTTTTTTTTTTTTGCACAAATACAAAAGAGTCCCATCAAAATGTCTAAAATAACTAAAAAGTGAATTTTGCTTAGCATGTTCCCTTTAATATACCAGGCTACAACCAGTGCAAAATATTTTTCTCACACATGAACAGCAACAGAGCGGCTCCTGCTTACATGGCTGTCTTTCTTTCTTTTTTTTTTTTTTTTGGAGACAGCATGGTACAAATGAGTCAATCAGTCTGTTGTAATTGCGACATTAACAAATGACGAAGAAGATACGTGCAGTAGCCCAAACTGTCAGCTGGTTGTTTTGATTTTCCCCTGAACATGTTAAAAATACTAAGACTTAATTAAATTCATTTACATTCACTTATAACCTCATTATCATGTTAATGAATCTTTAACAAATCTTTCTATTTCTTAAGATCAGAACATGAATGTGATGATTCGAGTCATGGTTTCATCTCTTCCTTACACCTCTTCAGAAGTGGTACATTATTTAACACAGCCTTAACACTCCCTGAGGTGCTTGCACTACGTTCTTGAGCAAGACCGTCATTGG